>JAQHUG010000094.1:3662378-3710403 GCA_028555095.1 Dicrostonyx torquatus | reverse complement strand
ACTGAGCTCCCAAGGTCCAGTCGAAGAGCAGAAGGTGGGAGAAGATGAGCAAGGAAGTCAGGACCACGAGGGACTGGTCCATCAACTGAGACAGTGTGCCTGATCTATTGGGAGCTCATCAAATCCAGCTGGGCAAGGACTGAAGGAGCATATGACCAGACCAGAATCTCTGAGTGTGGCTACCAATGGGGGATGACTGAGAAACCAATGATAATGGCACGGGGACCTACCTCTTCTGCATGTATTGGCTTTTTGGGACCCTAGTCTATATGGATGCACACATTCTTAGGCCGGGATGCAGGGAGGAGGGCCTTGGGCGTCCCACAGGGCAGGGTATCCTGCCCCCTCTTAAGGAAGCAGGGGGAGGGAAGAAGGGTGGTGGGGGAGCAGGAGGGCCTGGGACAAAGGGAGTAAATGTAAATTTCTCTTTTAACAATAAATACAATAAAAAGAAAAGGAAAGGAAACTTGAGCTTTACCAGTATATGTGGACTATTATGGTTTCTTTGCTCATTTCTATTTGGTCTTCTAACAGAGAAGGTAGAGGAACTGGTCCCCAGGGAAGGTAAGTATATGTTTCCTTAAAGATAAATCTGTAAATCTGAAAATTGTGAGGCTTGAAAAGCTCTTTAAATAAATGAAGCACAGTAGCTGAGAGAAACAATTAATAAATGGGACCTCCTGAAACTGAAAAGCTTCTGTAAAGCAAAGGACATGGTCAACAAGAGAAAAACGACAGTCTACAGAATGAGAAAAGATCTTCACTAACCCTACATCAGACAGAGGGCTGATCTCCAAAATATACAAAGAACTCAAGAAACTGGTATTCAAAAGAACAAATAATCCAATAAAAAAATGGAGTACAGACCTAAACATAGAACACTCAACAGAAAAATCTAAAATGGCTGAAAGACACTTAAGGAAATGCTCGACATCCTTAGTCATACGAGAAATCAAATCAAAACAATTCTGAGATTCCATCTTATGCCTATAAGAATGGCCAAGATCAAAAACACTGATGACAACTTATGCTGGAGAGGATGTGGGGTAAAGGGAACAGTCCTGCATTGTTGGTAGGAATGCAAGCTGGTAGAGCCCCTTTGGATATCAGTGTGACAATTTCTCAGAAAATTAGGAAACATCCTTCCTCAAGACCCAGTGATACCAACTTTGGGTATATATCCAAAGGATATTCAACTATGTTCATGTGCTCATGAGCATGTGCTCAACTATGTTGATAGCAGCATTGTTTGTCATAGGCAGAACCTGGAAACAACCTAAATGCCCCTTGACTGAAGAATGGATTAGGAAATTGTACATTTACACAATGGAGTACTACAAAGCAGAAAAAATAACATCTTGAATCTTGCAGGAAAATGGATGGAGCTAGAAAATGTCACTTTAAGTGAGGTAACCCAGACACAGAAGAACAATTATCGCATGTACTCACTCATAAGTGGTTTTTAAACATAAAGCAAAGAAAAACAGCCTACAAATTACAATTCCAGAGAACCTAGACAAAAATGAGGACACTAAGAGAGACATACATAGATCTAATCTACATGGGAAGTACAAAAAGACAAGATCTTCTGAGTAAATTGGAAGCATGGGGACCTTGGGAGAGGGTTGAAGGGGGGAGATAAAGGGAGGGGAACAGAGAAAAATGTAGAGCTCAATAAAAATCAATAAAAAATGAAAAAATAAAGGAATATATTTTAACTTTTCTACAATGTGGGTGTGGTGAAAAGTTATGTTAAACCATGGAAGGTTTCCTAACTGACTAGGGCATGCAAGGCCTTAACTTACAGAATAATAGTTGGATGTACTACCTATTGCATTAGGAGAAAAATAAAAAGTACTTTCACATTATGAATAAAGGAAAGACAAAAATACAAGTTACTTGAGATGAACATAAAGAAAAAATGAAAAGGAACAGAAAGCTTTGAGCTCATCTTTAGTGTAACCTCAAGGAGAACATTGTCCAGATCCTGTGGATCCCTGGGTTATCATACAAACTCATGACATTCCCCTAACTGGAGTGCTATATCAATAATGGAGTCCAAATTCCTCAAGATGATGGGATTTAAAGGTGTAAGGCCCTTTACCCCCACAACCTCTCCAGTGTAAATTGCCATCAGTGTTTTTGATCTTGGCCATTCTTACAGGCATAAGATGAAATCTCAGAGTTGTTCTGATTTGCATTTCTCTGATTACTAAGAATATTGAACATTTCCTTAAGTGTCTTTAAGCCATTTTAGATTTCTCTGTTGAGTATTCTATGTTTAGGTCTCTACTCCATGTTTATATTGGATTATGTGATCTTTTGGTGTCCAATTTCATGAGTTCTTTGTATATTTTGGAGATCAGACCTCTGTCTGATGTGGGGTTAGTAAAGATCTTTTCCCATTCTGTAGGCTGTGTCGTTTGTCTTGTTGACAGTATTTTTTGTGCTGGAGAGGTGGAGTAAAGGGAACACTCCTACATTGCTGGTGGGAATGCAAGCTGGTACAACCCCTTTGGATATTAGTGTGGCGATTTCTCAGAAAATTAGGAAACAACCTTTCTCAAGACCCGGTGATACCACTTTTGGGTATATATCCAAAGGATGTTCAATTGTGCCACAAGGACATATGCTCAACTATGTTCATAGCAGCATTTTTTGTCATAGCCAGAACCTGGAAACAACCTAAATGTCCCTTGACCAAATAATGGATAAGAAAAACGTGGTACATTTATGCAATGCAGTACTACACAGCCGGAAAACAACAACAACAACAACAAAGACATCTTGAAATATGCAGGCAAATGGATGGAGCTAGAAAACATCATATTGAAGAGGTAACCCAGACACAGAAAGACAATTATCATATGTACTCACTCAAAAGTGGTTTTTAAACATAAAGCAAAGAAAAACAGCCTACAAATCACAATCCCAGAGAACCCAGACAACAATGAAGACCTTTAGAGAGACATATGTGGATCTAATATTAATGGGAAGGAGAGAGAGGCAAGATCTCTTGAGTAAATTTGGAGCATGGGAAAGGATTGAAGGGGAGGGGAGCAGAGAAAAATGTGGGGCTCAATAAAATCAATTAAAAACAAACAAACCAACGAAAACAATGTTGTGAGTTTTTGCTTTGTCTGTCTAAGGCACCTGATTAGTCTAATAAAAAGGTGAATGGCCAATAGCTAGGCAGTAGAGGTATAGTTGGGGCTGGTTTGTAGACAGAATAGGTAGGAGGAGGAATCTAGGTTAGATGAAGGAGAGAGAAGAGAGAACAGGGAGAAGGAAAAGATGTCTGTGAGCAGTCAGCCAGGCAGCTGGCAGCCAGCCAGACACAGAGTAAGGCATAGAGGGAAAGAAAGGTAATAAGCCCCAAAGGAAAATGTAAATGAAGAGAGACAAGTTAGAGTAAGTTATAGGAGCTAGTGGGACAAGCATAAGCTAAGGCTGAGCATTCACAACCAATAATAAGTCTCTGTGTCATGATTTGGAAGTTTGTTGGTGACCCAAAAGAAAGCCTACTACAGAAATATGGCAATTCTCAACGAAACTTAACTTTAGTAGCAATGTCTTGCATTTAAGAATTTTTAAAAAAGGTGAACCAGCATCAGGTTCACAAACCTGCTCCCTGTCTCTCATCCAAACCTCCAGATTATGGCGGCAGGAGAGGAGACAGTGAGTTCTGTGGAAATTCATTCAGCCAATAGCCTGTTGGATACTGGCACATTTGAGCATGGTTTGATGAACTATAAGGGCAGATAGGAAGTTTCTCTCTCTTTGGTGGTGGTCAAGAGATCTGATTGCAACTCCCAGCATGCACAGAGCAGAGGGTCATGACAGTTCTCTACCTTGTTTTTTTGCGAGTGTTCCATAATAAATATCTGATACCTCCTTTAACAAAAGAATTAACTTGAAAAGTATTGCATAGTGTAAAGGACAGTTTTCTTTTTTCTTTTTGAGATAAAGCATTACTATGTAGTAATAAATATTGCTATGACAGGTGAGTACCACTCCTGGCTAAAGAATTACTTTTGAGGGCATATTGTATCGTATCACATAATAACAATGTAACCTTGGATACATAATTCTAATGCTGCTTCCTAAATATAGAAATGTATTTTTAAGGAATCAGTTACTTCAGTAATAACAGTAAACCATAGAAAAACCCACAATGATACAATAGCCCAAGGTTGCTGAGTAGTAAAGAAAATCATTTATGTGTAGGGCAGGAATCTAAACTTTGAGGAAGTGACCAACACGGACTGGATGTCCCACTTTTATTACTTTACTACTGGAGAAACCACATTTGTGGAATAGCATTGTGATACAGAAAATTATGGCTGAAATCCTTTTGTGTTTTTTGTTTATGCAAGTGTCTGTTATAAAGTGAGGAAGAACCCCCTAAAGGAGAAAGTCTTTATCACAGTGCTATTCACAGCAGCTAAGATATGGAATAAGCTGAGGTGTTAACTGACAGGTAAATGAACAAAGATAATACATGTATACACACATATACAAGTATATTATGTAATTCTAAAAATAGAAATCTTGTCATTTATTTTATGACATGGGTGAAATTGGAAGTCACAATGTTAGCCAAAGTGAGATAGAGAAATACAAAGCATGCATGTTTTCATTTGTATGTAAAAGCTACAAAAGTTAATTTCATAGAAAGAGAAGAGAATAGTGGACACAAACCAAGTATGCAGCAGAATACATCATAATATGGGACACAGAAATAAATACAGTCATCTCTAGCCATCTTATTGTCATCCAAAGTTCCAAAAATATACATTTTAGAGGACAGACAGTATCTTCAACCAATGCCAATGAAAAACCTGGATATCCACATGTAAAAGATGAAACTTGACCCCTACCTTTTTCCTGTACAAAAATCAATTCTCAATGAGCTGAGGACCTTGGTGTCAGACCTCAGATTTTGAAACTACTCAAGGAAAGTGTAGGGAAATACTTCACAACAGAGGCACAGGTCAGAGATTTCCGAATACGCCTCTAATAGCTCAGTAAATGAGAGCAGAATGGCCAAACGGGACTGTATGAAATTGAAAAGGTTTGTATTCAGCAAAGAAAGCAATCAACAGGATTTTAAATAATGCAAACAGTTTGCTATGTTTTTCAAGACATAATCAAATTAGAGAAACAAAGGCAATTTGCTAACAGTGTAAAGGTTAGGTATATAGAGCAAAGTAACCTAACACAGACAGTTTACTTTTGATGCCATTCAGTTGAGAAAGTCTTTCCAACAAATGATTCTGTGGTTCTAGAACAACTGAATATCTTGAACAAAAAGTGAACTTTAACCCTCACCTTAGATTATATTTGTGATTTTCCTATTTCCCATCCCCCTCATTGCTTTGCTCAGAACAGTAGAAATCACTGATATTGTCTTTGGAATTGTATTTTTGCCATTTAGAGTACTTTATACAAGTGTATCAGAGCAGAATACAATCATTTCAGGCAAGCTTCTTACGATCAGCATTATCTCTGTGAGATGTGTTCAAGTTGCACATATCCTTGTACACTTCTTTTTATTGATAAGTGCTACGTTATTGTATGGATATACCATTGTTTATCAGTAACTGTTAGATATTACTATCCTTCCATACTTTCTCCATTCATTGATAGGCATAAGTGTTTATAGATATGTGGCTTATAGGGAGATATATCATTTAGCTGCCCCTTTAAGAGAACTTGCATCAGGGAAAAGAGTTTGCTGACAACCCGAGATGCAGCATGTATAAGTTTAGTACATCATACAGATAGAAATCCTGCTTCCTATAGAATGTTCAGAGCCCAACACTGAGCATGCCGGGAGTATTAGAGATGATTTCTCCAATGGACTTTTGCTCATGGACTCTGAATTTGATAGGCTGAAATATTCTCAGATTTTCAGTATCCCTCTTCTCTTACATGTATCAAACCTACATAAAGACTGAAGACTGATTTGAGTATGGCTCTGAGTATTGCTTCTTTCCTCTTTATCATGCCTAAGCATTTCAATGACTCTCTTATTCCTTTAGTCCTGTTTTGGCACCTGCTTTTATAATAATACGAAATAACAGTGTACAAATATATTGTTTTATTTTATGGTGTTCAAAATTTAAATTATTTTCGAACATGAATACTGTTCCACAACTGGTTGTTAGCCAAAAATGTAATTTATTTTTAGTGGCAAGAACATAAAAGCCAGAGGAAGAGGTAGAGCTGGGCAATTCTGCCTTTCAAGCTGTGGTGTTTCGGAACTCCCAGCAGCTGTGCTTCATGCTACATTGCCTATACTGTGTAGGCACTGGGAAAGTGCTCGGGCTTCTTTAAATAATTCTTCACCTATGCTCCTGTCAGTCACTGTGATGGTGATCATTTGGTCAGCAATAAATAAGTAAAAGATATAAAGAAGAGAAAGGGGAAAGGTGAGAGCAGAAGAAGGCCAAGCGAAGGTAATGGGGCTGAATATGATCAGAGTATAATTTGTAGATATGAAAAGATGGCAATATGACATATTATTAGGTATAATTTGCACATTCTAATAAAAATTAAAGTATGACTCCGATTTTTACAAAATTAGCACTCCCTAATTTTAATTGCTACTTGGTGAGCCATACAGCAGACATGCCATGGTATGTCTTGTCATTTCCCGACTGTTTCCAGTAATGCAACTAACTTCTATATGCATACTCATTTATGCCTATGTGAAAATGTTTCTTTTCATTACTTAGAAGCAGAAACTCAACAAATGAGCATGTATCTTACACTTAGTGGACTAAGTTTATTGTTTTTAATTTTTTTGGTTTACATAAATATGTATAGTTAGCTTATTTTTTAGTCCACACATTAATTTTTAGAAAATGTTTTCTCTTAGTGTGCTAGTAGTTTTACTTTGCTTATGTTGGACTTTCTGCTGTAAAAAAGCTTTCCATTTTAATGCTGTTAAGCTTACAAATATTTTTATGTTTCTACATTTTGTATCTTGTCTAAGACCTTTCATTCTCCACATTTATATGTATTTACCTATAAAATTTTTTATAAATATTTCTTACATTAGCAGTTTTAATTAATGTGGAATTACTTTTGCAAATAGTATCAGATAAGAATTTTTCTCTCTCTTTCTTTCTTTCTCTCTCTCTTTCTTTCTTTCCTTCTTTCTTGTTTTTTAAGACAAGACTTCTCTGTGTAGCCCTTGCTATCCTGGAAGTTACTCTGTAGACTAGGCTGTCCTCAAACTCAGAGATCTGCCTGCTTCTACCTCCTAAGTGCTGGGATTAAAGGCATACACAATCACTATCCAGCAAAAATATTTTTAAATGATGATTATGTATTTCTAATTTATGAATTAAACTCAACTACTCTTTCCATATTAATATGAAATATCACCTTTTCTGCCATATATCAATTCATATTAGCATCTGTACTTAACATCTATTTATAGCTTTATTTTTAATGTCTATTCCTGGTATTCTCTCAATTTGTTCCAGTAATTAAAAATTTTTAGCACCAATTATAAAATTTCAATTCTTACAGTTTAAGTCTTGATATCTGGCAGGACATATATTTCTTTGCTACTTTTATTTCCAATTTTTGGCCATATTTATGCATTTTTTCAAATAAGTTAAAATGATCCTATAAATTTTTGTGTAAATAAAACCCTTAAAATTTATAGAGCAATTTGGACAGCATAGTCATTGTGTTAATACTGAACTGGTCATTCCATGTCAGTGCATATCCTTATTCTTATTCAAATATTAAAATACTCTTAAATAAATTTTACAAGTGTTTGTTCCATATTAGTGCTCCATATATTGTCAGGATTGTGTATAGACTTTTTATTTTAGACTTAGTTGACCTTATAAAATAATATCTTTCCAGAATGTTTTCTAATATATATTTATTAGGTACCTGAACTCTTTTATGCACTGGGCAATCAGGCCTATACTGTGAACTTCTTTTAAAAAAATTCCTTTTACATTTTATTTTTTATTTATATATGTGTATTATGTGGGTCCACATGTGCTTTTGCTTATTGTGGCGATCCGAGGAAAGCTTTGGGCAGTCAGTTCTCTCCTTCTACCATTTTGGTCTTGGGGATTAACACTGGTCATCAGTCACAACAGGAAGCAGGAAGCGTTTTTCCACTTTTAAGTGCTAAACCCCTGTCTTAGGGTTACTCTTACTGTGATAAAACACTATGAACAAAGGGAAGTTGGGGAGAAAAGGGTTTATCAGGCTTACACTTTTATATCACAGTTCATCACTGAAGGAAGGAAATACAGACTTAAGTAGGGCAAGATCCTGTGGCAGGAGCTGATGCAGAGGACATGGTGGAGTGCTGCTTACTGGCTTGCTCCCTATCACTTGCTCAGGCTGCTTTCTTATAGAATACAGGACCACCGGCCCAGGGATAGCACCACCCACAATGGGCTGATCCCTCCCTCATCAATCACTAACTAAGAAAATTCCTTACAGGCTTGCCTACAGCCTGATTTCTATAGAGGCATTTTCTCAATTGAGGCTCCCTTCTCTCTGATGACTCTAGCTTGCGACAAGTTGACATAAAACTAACCACGACAACCTGCTCACTGGCTCATGCTGTCAGTATTTTAAGCCCTCACATACTAGGCAAAATCTATAGGGCAAGTGAAGTTCTTCCTGTATCTAATGAGTCAAAATAGTGGCTCAGCCCTGTTGAGCACTGTTCTATGGATCCAATTCTCTTTCCAGTAGAAAGGAAATCAGACTTTAGTTGATTCTAAAGATGATTACTACTTAAGAACTCCCTTGTTTCATTCATCTTGCACTCCACAAAGCCTCTTACACACTGAAACACATTGGTTTACACTAAAAATCACAGTCTTCAGCTTTTTGTGTTAGCCTTTTAGTAAATAGTAAGAGATGCCTATTGTTGCTACTGTTTTATGCATTTGAGTTTCATGATTTCTGGACTACTTCCAGGTCAGTTTCACAATGTTCTATTTCTGATGTTTGTGGTACATAGTAGGTGCTATGGAAATATTGACTCATTGACTTCAACTTCTTATGTGGTAAAATTATAAAATAAAATACAGCTGGGGCAAGCCTGAGGTACCCATTCAATAGTAGAACATTAACTGAGGGTATAAGGCCCTGAGTTTGCCAGCACTGAAAAAATGCTGAGGATGGGCAGAACTAAAATAAAATTGAGACAAGTGTTCAAATACTCAAAGTAGGTAGAGAGCTCTGTATACTATAGGCATGTCATTGTATAAAGAGTAGTAGTGTTACTCTCTCACCTCATGGGACACTGGGCTTCCTTCATCTCTTCCCCTGTTCATCATTTAGAAAACATAAAAGTGACGAGAGGAAGAAACAAAGTAGATATCACTAGGTACAGATCACCAGGGCAAGCACTTTAAAGATAGACTTTTTTCTTAGGCATGGTTTTCAGGATGATCTATTGGAAATTTGATATCAGGAGACTCAATCTCGATAAGATTCTGAGAAACTTGTGTTGGAGCAGGTGAAAGGATTAGCTTCTTAGTCACAACTCAGTTCTCTGACATCCCCAACCCTGTCCAGCCTGAATTTGGGGGTTAAGAAGAAACAGAGGCTTACATCAAGACCACTGTAGAAAGTGTATGTTGGCCTGGGGTGTCTATTCTCTGAGTAGTATGTTTTTTTGAGGACATAGCATGATGGTCTACAGCTGGCCAAAGAAGCAGAACTGTGGGGTTTGAGCCAAGATCTTTTCTCATCAGAGGCAAAACTATAGTCTGGGCCAATATCTCTTCTAATTGTTGGCAGATGTGACTAGACATCCATTTTATTTTTAGTGACTAGCTTGAAGTTCTGAAATGTGAACTGTGTTTACTATAATTTAGAAAGTGTAACAGATATTTGAATGCTTAGTCCTTCAGATCCCAGCCCACCATCCTAATAGGCTCCCTGGTCCTAACACCCACTAACATCTGTAGTTCTTTTCTGCCAGTGGACACATCTCAAAGATGCTGTCTGAATCTCTGGATAAATCCTACTCTGTTTGTCTCCATTAGTATGTTCTCTAAGTCCACTAGCTAACTGTTGGATCCTTTGCAAATATTTCTTAATGCACTTAAAGTATACTTTTACAGGTAGCATAGACGTTTCCTTTATGTATATGCTCATTCCTATTTTATTTCTTTTCCCGACAGTCAGCTACAATAATTAATTTGTTATATAAGATTTCCTATCATTTTTATTATTTTAATATTTTTTCTTAGTTTTTTTTTCCTGTTGCTGTGGTAAAATATCTTGACTAAAGCAATTTTGGGAAAAAGTGTTTACTTTGCTCTCAATTCCAGGTCAAAGTTCATCGTGGCAGGGAAGTCACAGCAATAGGTGTTTGAAAGAAATCATCACATTACATCTATAGTCAAGAGAAATGTCTCACTTCTGACTTTCCTTTTGAGCCCTGAGGCTTCGGCTGGGGAGAGGGCTGTGTGTGTTGGGGGAGGAGCAGGATGGCCAAAGAGATTGTTCTGAACCCCAGCAGAGCAGAGAGCCAGAGCCAGTGGGCTCCTGCAGAGGAGTCAGCTCCTGCTGCGCTCAGCCTGCACGTGGGCGTCCATTTTCCTCCAAGGAGGGAGGGTGTTCCACAGTGTTGCCTGAGTCTCTTCGGGCACCCACATGGTGGGGTGGATGGAGGCTTGAGAACACAGAGAACAGTTGAGCTACTTGTGACGACTGCGTGACCTTTCCAAGCTGAGGCCTATGACTCCTAGGCCCAGCATGAGTGACATTCCTTACAAAAAAACTGAATGATTGTCTGGAATGGCCTGAGTGGCAGATTTCACGGCGGTGGTCTTTCTATCAGCACAAAGAAGCAAGGATCTGAGTTCCAAGGGTAGAGCCTGCATTGTGAATCCAGAGGACGGGTTTGTTGGGATGGGGTACAATAGAATGACAAATAGATGCAGTGATAACCCTTTGCCTGGAGAGCAGCAGAAAAAATTCCTTATGTGTGCCATGGCGAGCTAAATGCCATCATGAAACGAAGGGCTGATGTGAAGGGCTGTCGTGTGTGCGTTGCTTTGTTCCCATGTAATGAATGTGCTAAGCTCTTCATCTCTTCATCAGGCTGGTTGAACGAAGTTATTTTGTGTCAGATAAATACCATGACAATGAAGAGTCAATGGCTGCTAGGCTAATGTTAAAAGTGGCTGGGGTCACGTTCAGGAAATTCACATAGGAGTACAGCAAGATCTTCACTGACTTTGATACAATGCCTCCGTGAGTTCTATCGTTAATCCCCAAGAAGAATAGGACTCCCTTTCTCTAAGAAGTTGCTGGTGCCTTTCATCTGCAAGTTGCACATAACGTTTTAATACCCAGCACAGAACACGTAGACATCTAAAGAATAGAAAACCTTGAATCTTCTTTACTGTTCCTACTGTCAAGTGGATCTGCATCTCTTTAAGCAGTTGATTCGGATTTGGAAATGAAGGGCCTGTCCACAGGGCTGGAGTGAAGGTCTCTCCACCTTCACAGCCTCTCAGGCCGGGATGAGGGTGACTCTAAAGCAGAGTGTCAGCTCTCTGTTACGCACAGAATCCCAGCAGCCACACATTGGTGCTACATCCTCGTTTTGCATTCTTAGCAGGGCTGCGCAGGCACACAGTGATGTGAACTTCTGACCTGGAACAAGCTAGATGCAGCTGAAGTGAAGGGCTGTAGTATGCATCGGGCTGTTCCCATGTAAGGAGTGCACCAAACTCAGCATCCAGACAGGTATGACAGAAGGATGCCTTTAGGGAAAACAGAGGACCAAATGATGGCAGCCAGAAAGTGTTTGCTGCAGAGTTGAGGGGAACTCTTGCTCACCTACCCGGAGAAGGTATCCTGTCAGATAATCAGTGCAACTGAAGCACGAATAGCCTCTCAAATTTTGCTTTCCTGCCACACACAGAGCAGTGGCACACTATTCCTCTGCAGAGTAGGAATCCCTGGGGTTCCAGCTTCTTATCATTGGTTTGTTGGTCACATAGCACAATTAACTTTATCCCAGTAATAACACTCCTAGAGGAGGCAGCTTATCACTCCACCTAGCCCTAGCTCTCTGTGTGCTAAACTGTGTGGTGTGGGGGCACCCTCCCCCATCCTGTTTCTCTTGCTGTGTGGAAACATATCACCCCTGACCCATTTGCCAATAAAGTTACTCCCCGAGGGTACCTTACAACCAGATAGTACATTAATTACTGCCCAGTAAGAGACTTGTGTCTACCTGGAGGTGGTCCACTCCAGATCCACTGGAGACTGAGGTTCATTTGTGTATCTGGTGCTGTGCCTTCAGCCACACAGACAACATCTTCCTGATCAATGTGGCTGGGGAATGTTCCACTAAGTTCCTTGTTTTTAATTTCACTTAACTTCTAATAAACATGCTCAGTACCTTTGATAAAATGGTTTCTTTAGCTTCAAGATTATTACCTTTCTTAGGTTGCTCTTATTTTTTTCATGGGTTTTTATTTTGTCTCTGAGATTTTTTTTGTAGTTTGTATTCTGTATTCTGGGGCATTTTAGAATTTGGCTCTTTACCAATATTATTAAAATCTACCATCACACCACCTCCAAAAAATAATAAAAGAACTGAGAGTAGTGAATTATGCTATGCATTGTAGTGCTTGACTTCCTTTTTCCATCTTATTCAGTTGAGGATCTGTTGCTGAAGGAATGATTCCCCACAAATTACGATGTGCTCCTCTATATATGCCATATTTGTCAATATTTTTAGAAGTTTTGCATTCACAAGCACAATCACAGAATCTTGATTAGGAATAGGAACTCTGAGCTTACATTATAATTCGTTCATGTGTAAGCATTATGATCTTGGGACAATTAATTAATTAAGAGTGTGTTTCCCTCATTTCTCAAATAGAGGTGGTAATACTAGTTGTTTCATGAGAGGATTGCATGTGTTCATATGTGCTTTGGTTATCTGTTGCTACATAACAAATACATTGGGCATTTGTGTACAATGGTTTACATAGCACATGCCAAATCCATTTCTAGTTTAGCATAGTAAACTACAACATTTACTGGTTCAAAACAAAAATCAGTTTTACAATAATATATAATTATGTGGATGTGGCTGAGAAGTTAGTTCTCTTCCTACATATTCTATTAGTTGAGGTGGCAGTCACTCAAGGAGTTCGGAGGGTCTGGAATGTCTGAGGTGGCTCCTGTTATAACTGGTGCTAGGACAACTGGAACTGTTACAGTGGGTATCTATGTATGTGTGAAGGGTTTCCATGACCTGGAGGTTAGATTTTTATGAAGAGTCACAAAGGAGAGTACTAGAAGAGGAAAAGATAGATGCTAGAAGGCTTCTTCAAACTCAGGGTTTTGAAGTAGTAAAACATCACTATTTCTTGGGTTCAGTATCTTCTTCCAAGTACATAGAGACTGTTGGAAGAATGAAGTTACTATTTACTTCCTGGTTGTCAACTAGAGAACAGGAATCACTGTCCTTAGATGTCACCATAAGTTCCTAGCTGTATAGCTCTGACATAACATGGTGAATCCCTTTCCACTGCTCTATTGAAGGTTGCTTGTATACATATATAAACCATCGCATGATCATACCTCACATAGAGAGTACCTATTAAGTGCTATTCACAGGCACTGCTTATATTCTACGGGAAGCATGTCTGCAAAAGGGAACTTGGGGTCATTTTAGAATTCTGTTTGTCACAACTGGGAAAAGAGCAAGTAATACAAATATGCATTAATATGTGAAAAAGTATATCAGAAAGTAAATACAACATTTTTTATCTTTACGAAATAGATGAATTAAAATTTGATAGTATAGTATTGGGCAGAATGCAGAGAACTGATCATTTCTACATACTTTCTACATGCTGTCCTTGCCAGGTTATATCACGATACTTGTTTTGAAGGATATCTTGTAACTTAATTCATGTCTTTCATATTCTCTTAGTTTGCTTTTCTACTACCAGAAGGAATTATCTTAGAAGCTGCTCCCAATTTAAAAATAGGGCTTTTCCTTTAGTTGTAATCACAAAATGGTTTGCAATGATGTTAAGTGTATAATTATGTAAATCAGAATTATCATTATGTAGACTCTGGGCATATTCAAGTATTTAGAGACATCTCTTTTCAAAGTCAGATACACTGTTTGGAATCACCTCATAAGTTTTTAGCATTCTGATATTAAGAGTTCCTTCGGTCTGAGTATTTCATCTTACACATGTAGCAATCACGGTACAATTTCCAAGAAATCATCCTAGTCTGCAGCTGTGTGAGATGTGTGTGTGTAGACAATTGAATGGAAAGGTTATGATGATTTTTCTGCTATATAGAAGCACTCTAAGGCTTAGAAGGAATTCTGGATTGCAATGGTACATTTAGAAGCAGTGTAGAGAAAGAAAGTAGAGGATAAGGAAACAGGATATTCTAGCTTTCTTGATTAACCTGCCATGACACTTTGCGTATTATTTTTTCCTGTATGTGAACTTCATCTCCCTATACTTAGCACTAAAATGTTTGAACTATATTTACTCTGTCACTTTAACTGCATGCTCAAAATATGCAAGGAGCTCTGAAAAATGCCGACACTTGGACTTTATCTATGAGAATATCAATATGGATCTTTGGGAGATAGGAACAAGGGGACTGTTTATTTTTTTGTGAAAGTTGACTAGCCTTATCTTAGGAAATTGTCTCTCATTTCTATGGAATGTTCAATTCTGATATTTGAGACCCTATCATTTATTGTTTGAAAGATTAAATCCTGACATTGAGCTCATCCTTTGTAGTGGTTATGACAGCTCTTTCTCAAAATTGGACATTCAAGGTGTATGTGGATCATGGGGCTCACAGAGAATGTGGTAGAGCCAGCTAACAAGGACTGGTGGGAGAGAAAGCTCTGGATAGGATGAGATTGATGTTCACCTCTTCTCTCTCATGGATGGTAAGCACTTTATGTGCCTATCAATAACTCCTGAGATGCTGAACATGGAAAGTTTTGGTCAACTTTGATCTTGTCTTTTTTTTTTAGGTCAGATGAAATGAGTGTAAATCCTTTTCCTTTTAGCTCAACAATGGCAGTATTGAAATAATTTTTAAAAGTCAAGGAAAACAAATGATAAAAAAGAAGAGAGGTTGTGGTATTTATAGAGAATATAGCTTTCAATTTAAATTTAAATGATGCATGGCCTAGCTGACTTACAGCTTATAAGACACTGCGCCCCAGTGCTTGTCTGTGGCCTTAAAATTGGAATTAGATTTTGTTATAGCACACGATATCCAGAATTTGGCCCAGAGTGGATTTAAATAAGATGCTGAGCCAAGTGTTCAGTTATTTGTCCTAATTACAAAGAAGTCTTTGTTGTCTGAGGCTTATGTTACCCTTTGACTTCTGTTGCTACCTACACCCCAAGACTATTCCCTTCCCATGGAGAGATTTCTTTCCTCACTGATTCACCTCCTACCTTCTTAAAGAAACCCTTAAGGACACCATTTTCTAAGAATATGACTTTGTCTTGTGGTCAGACATTTTAGGGAGCCTTATTAACATTGATTTCCTTGGAGTAAGACTTTGCTATCTCTCTTTGCAACTTTGTAACCTATTGATCACAGCAGATGAATCTTGTCTTTCTAAGCTTGTAACCAAGATAGTTTTGCACAGAAAGCTCCAAATACTTATTTGGATCATCCAGAGAAAATTTGTCTTGTATAGAGTGATTCTCAGCATTGAGAAAAAGAATGTTTGAAGAAAAAAGCAAGGAAAAAGTAAATCTATAAAAATACCAAATGTCAAAGCTAGAAATATGTATATTGTCAGCAAATTCTGAAAATGAGCATAGGCAGTGTATTAGTTTATTTTTCAGTATTATTAAAAAATGCCTGAACATGGATAGTTAAAAAGAGAAGCTGGCCAACAGGTAAAAGTGTTTACTGTGAAATCTGATGACTAGTGTTCCATCCCTGGAACCCAAGTAAAAATAGAAAGGAGAGAACCAGCTCCACAAAGTTGTTATGTTTAGTTTGTTCATCATGGCTTACACAAGGCCACATATACACAATAATAATAATAATAACAAAGAAGAAAGAGGGTCTAGCTCTGTTTTGGAGGCTGGAAATACAGATATCCAGACCTACATTAGCTTATCATGGCATCAGAACGATAGGAGCATACGTAAAATTAACCATTACATCGCTAGTAGCAAGGTGGTAATTTAGAAACTAGGCAAAGATTTTTATATATGCTTGTTCTTGTTTAAATAATTAACTTATTTTTAAAAAACAATCTTTTCTCATTTAACCTACTAATCCCAGTTCCCTCTCCTTCTCCCACTTCCCCTACCACGTTCTACCAACCCCACCCCATCCACTCCTCAGAGAGGTTAAGACTTCCCATGGGGAGTCAACAAAGTCTAGCATGTCACTTTGTGGTAGGACCAAGGCCTTCCCCACTATATCTAGGCTGAGCAAGGTATTCCCTCCAAAGAGAATGGACTCCAAAAAGCCAGTTCAAGCACTAGGGATAACTCCTGGTCATACTGCCAGTGGCTCCACAGACTGTCCTAGGCACACAACAGTAACCCACATTCTGAGGGCCTAGTTTGGTCATCATAGAACCTTCATCCAGGAACTGATGGAAGCAGATGCCTAGATCCACAGCTAAGCATTGGGCTGAGCTCCCAAAGTCTAGCTGAAGAGAGGGAGGAGTGATAATATGAGCAAAGGGGTCAAGACCATGGTGGGATACTCACTGAAACAGCTTACCTGAGCTAATGGGAGCTCACTGACTCTGGACTGACAGCAGGGGAACCAGCACAGATGTTTGTTCTTATATGAACTACTTCAGTGTCCTGAGAGAAATTCCTTAATCCTTTCTAAGGCCATGTTCCCGGTGACCTAAATATTTCCCGCTAGACCTCACCTCCCGACACTGTCATCTCAGACACCAAGAAATCAACACATAGGCCTCTGTGGGATGATATTGGTCTTAAGAGTTCCTCAGAACAGGTATCCATACAGTATGCAAAGAGGGCTGAACATTGGCTTTAACAGGATGGAAAGCCAATATTATTCTCTCTTAAAAGGTTTTTTTTTTTTTTTTTCTGAGACAGGCTTCCTCTGTGTAGCCCTGAGTGTCCTTGACACTCTGTAGACCAGGCTGTCCCAGAACTCAGAGATCTGCCTGCTTTGCCTTCCAAATGCTAGGATTAAAGGAATGTGCTACCACTGCCCAGCGGCAGAATGGTTTTTGTAAAGAGCATGATATTTAAAATTAGGTAAGTAACTTCATGTCTCCGATCCTGTTTTATTATTTGAAAAATGGATATTTGAATAAGACTCAGATTCTAGGATTGTTGTGAAGTCCATTGACGTAATAGACACGAAATGCCTGGCAAAGTGCATGGCTTAGTAAGTAAATGGAACTTATTATTAATGTTGCTTGTCGTTGGAGTCTCCTGTGATTCCTAGATCTCAGTTCCTTCAACGTAAGATTCCAGATGATAAAGCCCAGACTGCCTGTCTATGAGAGGGGATGAAGCAAAGATAAAAGCACTTCACCAGCTCTGATGGTCTGCCGTAGCTTCACTTTAAGCAGATAGAGTCAGATTGCTGAGATAAGTCAACATTCTTCCATCTGTTTCCACAAAGAATTTTCTTCTCCATGTCTTTCTGTGGCAAACAGCATCCAAGCATGTCTGAATGTGGCTCTAAGCAGGCGATGTTAATCAATTAAGTAAGTTACAGATAAATCTCTCATCTACTGAAGAATAAAAATGTGTTTAGAGGAACTGAGTGAAATTCTGCATGCAAGTATGGCCAGCACATGCCTGAAAAATATTAAGTTATGATCTTTTTCTTCTTTGTCTCCTTTGATTCTATAAAAGATATACATAGTATCAGTTTATCCAGCTTGGAAGATGACATCTTACTTCGGGGAGCCTCTGGCTTCATGCCTAGTTACTTAATTTTCTGCAAAAACACTTTCTTGAAATAGTTCTTTTTTGCAGAGAGTTATGAGAAAAATCATGGAAATTTGTCTTTGTCGGCTTTTGTTATCTCTCTGTGTACTATTCTTTATGTTCTATAAACTTTCTTGCTTATGACTGAATAAAATTATGCTGTATATGTACCACGATTTCATTACCCATTAATTTCATCAGTGAATGGATATCTAGACCTGTTCCATTTCCAGGCTGTTGTGATGAACATGGGTATACATGTATCCCTGTGAAAGACATAGAGTTCTTTAAGGTGTTCAGGAGGAATGTAACTAGATTACATAGAGGATATGTTTTTAGCATTTTGAGAGCCATCCATAATGATTGCTATAGTGGCTGTACCAATTTTTACTCCCATCATCAATAAAGATTCCCCTTTCCTTATATCAGTTCCAACATTGATTAATATAATTTGTTTTCTTGACTATGGCCATTCTAGCTGGAACATTTTAAACAGTGTTTATTATTTGTATGTCTTCTTTTATGAACTCCTTGTTCAGTTTCCTAGGCAAATTATATTCCTAAGTTGCTTGTTTTCTGGGTGTTTAAATTTTTAATTCTTTGTATATTCTAGATATTAATCTTGGTCATACATACAACTGATGAATGTTGTCTGCCATTCTGTTGGCTGTTCTTCACTTTATGGTACGTTTCTTTTGATGAACAAGTATTTTTAAAAAAAAAAATTATGTAGTCACATCTGTCAATTTCCTTATTTCCCAAGGAACTAGTCCTTAAATTCTTTTTCTATTCCTACATCTAGTAGTGTAGTCTTTCCTTTTTCCTCTACTCACTTTAGTCCTGGATTTTATGACATCGTTAATCCATTTGCGGTGAGAAATAAGGGTCTAGCTTCATTTTCTACATTTAGTTTATCCCAACATGATTTCTACACTTAGTTTATCCCAACATGGTTTTGAAAATGCTGTTTGTCCAAGTGTGTATTTTTAGTCTTTTTATAAACAAAGCAAAACAACAAAAACCATGTACCATAGTTTTATAAGCTTATATCTGGCTTCTCCATTATATTCATCTAAAGTATATGTCTGACTTTGTGTTAGCATCATACTGTTTTTATCAGTACAGCTTTGTAAAGGAACCTAAAATAAGGCTTGATGATATATCCAGCATCATTCTTTTATTGTTGTAATTATTTGCTGCTTTTGTATTCCCATTCAACTTTAAAAATTATATAAATATACATATATGTGTATGTATATATAAATTATTTTTATATGGATTGCACAGGAAAGAAATGTAGAAGCAACTTTTTGTCAGATGGTCACTTTACATTAGTCCTATGAATCCATGAGTATTAGCAGTATTTCCATTTTCTAATATTTTCTTCAGTTTATTTTTTGATGTTTTAAAGTTTTTATTGTAGAGATCTTGTATTTCCTTGATTAGGTTTATTCTAAGGTGTTTTATTCTTGAAGATATTGTGATTAGGATTATTTCTCTGATTCCTTACTGAGTGTGTTTGTTTTTGGTACATAGGGAAGGTATTTTGTTTTAATATTTATTAGAGAGATTCATTGATTTGCCTTTATCTGACTTTGTTATTGGGATGTTAGTGGCTTCACAAAAATCATTTGGAATAATTTCCTTATTTCCTGTTTTATGAATAATTTAAGAAGGATTAATGTTAATTATTCTTTAAAGGATTGGTAGAATTTTGTAGTGAATTATTATTAATAATTGTTGTTATTGGTGATTTATTTTTTATACTGTGTTAATCTTAATACTTTTTAATAGATCTGTTTAACTTATTTATATTACATTAGTTTCACCTTTGTAGGTTGGATGCAGGCAAAAATTTTAACCATTTCTTAGATTTTCCAATTTGGTGGAATATACATTCTTTTTAATTTGAAAGTATTTTTTTTTCATTTTACATATCAGCCACAGCTTCTTCTCCCCTTCCCCTCCTCCCACTTCCCTCACTTTCCTCTCACTGAACCCCCTATCTACTTCTCAGAAAGTGTAAAACCTCCCATGTGGAGTCAACAAAATCTGGCATATCAAGTTGAGGCAGGACCAACTCCTCCCCCTTACTGAGCAAGGCATCCTTTCATAGGGAATATAGACTAGTAACATAAACACTGAGAACAACAATTAATAAATGGGACCTCCTGAAACTGAGAAGATTCTGTAAGGCAAAGGACATGGTCAGTAATACAAAATGGCAGCCCACAGAATGGGAAAAGATCTTCACCAACCCCACATCTCACAAAGGGCTGATTTCCAAAATATATAAAGAACTAAAAAACAAGATATCAAAATAT
This sequence comes from Dicrostonyx torquatus, assembly GCA_028555095.1. Classification (NCBI taxonomy): domain Eukaryota; kingdom Metazoa; phylum Chordata; class Mammalia; order Rodentia; family Cricetidae; genus Dicrostonyx; species Dicrostonyx torquatus. The sequence continues at coordinate 3,690,104 of JAQHUG010000094.1, read as the reverse complement.
AAAATAATCCAATTAAAAATGGGATATAAATCTAAACAGAGAGTTTTGAACAGAAGAAATTCAAATGGCTGAAAGACATTTAAGGAATTGCTCAACATCCTTAGTCATCAGAGAGATGCAAATCAAAACAAGTCCGAGAGACCACCTTACACCTATCAGAATGGCTAAGATCAAAAACACTGACAGGTTATATTGGAGAAGATGTGAAGTAAGGGGTATACCCCTCCATTGCTGGTGTGAGTGCAAACTTGTACAGCCACTTTGGAAATCAGTGTGGCAGTTTCTCAGAATATTGGGAATCAATCTACCTCAAGACTCAGAAATACCATTCTTGGGCATATACCCAAAGGATGCTCAATTATGCCACAAGAATATTTGTTCAATTATGTTCATAGTAGCATTATTTGTAATAGCCAGAACCTGGAAATAACATAGATGTCCCCAACTGAAGAACTGATAAAGAAAATGTGGTACATTACACACAATGGAGTATTACTCAGCGAAAAAAAAAGTTTCATGAAATTTGCAGACAAATGGATAGAACTAAAAAAAAAAAACATCCTGAGTGAGGAAACCAGACACAGAAAGACAAACATGATGTGTACTTAGTCAAGAGTATACATTCTATTTTTAATTTTATTTTTCAAAACAGGGTTTCTTTGTGTAATAGTTCTAGCTGTCTTGGAACTAGCTCTTGTAGGCAAGGCTGGCCTCAAAATCACAGAGATCCACCTGCCTCTGCCTCCCAAGTGCTGGGATTAAAGGCATGTACCACATGAGTATACATTCTAAAACTAGCCTTCATGATTTTGTACATTTCATCATTATGTGTTTTAATGTCTACCTTCTCATTTCTGATTTGACTAATTTGCATTTCTCTGTATTGTCTTGGGTTGACTAAATTAAGGGTTTTTCAATCTAGTTTGTCTTTTCAAAGAACCAACTGTCCAATTCATTAATTTTTGTATGCTTATTTCATTTTTTATTATATTTACTTCTTCCCTAGACTTAATTATTACCATCTAGTATTTTAGGTTTGGTTGGCGCTTATTTCAATGTTGAAAAATGCTTCAGTATGTTATTTATTTAAAATTTATCTGATATTTAATGTAAGTAATCAGAGCTATAAACTTCCACTTTAGTACTGTCTTATTCTAACCAATTTTAGAAACCTCTTGATTTTCTTTTTATTTCTTCATTGTTGCCTTCATCATTAAATAGTTCACTATTTCATCTCCTCAAACCTGTGTATTTTCTGACATTTCTCTTGCTGTTGATTTGTAGTTTTATGGCATTGTACCACAGTGAACATTTCTTTGTATTTTATTGTGTGACCCATTTAGAGCAAATTCAATGGGTTTCTGAAGAGTATGTGTACTCTGTAGAATTTGGATAGAATGTTCTGTAAATTTTGTTGACTCTATTTGATCAATGATGTCAATTGGTTTCAATGTATTTAACTTTTGATATTTTTATTTGGTTCAATTGACCTGTATAGTGGTGAGAGTGGGGTACTGAAGTTATTCACTATTACTGTGATTGTATCAAACTGTGATTTTATATCTAATAGTGTTTGCTTTGTGAAATAGGATATGCCAGTGTTCTGTATGTGTGTATTTTAGAATGATCCTATACTCTTAACCCATTGTTCCTTTGTTCAGTGGGAAGTGACCCTCTATCCCCTGCTGACTAGATTTTGTTTGAAGTTTATTTTATTAGATATTAAAATAGAAATGACCACTTGTTCACTGTTTTTTATTTGTTTACCTTTTTCTATTTTTTCACGATATGGTAGTTTCTATTTTTGATATTTAGATATTTTTTATTGAAAATTTTTTCATATAATATATTGTTCATTTATTTCACTCCCTGATTCCTTGCATATCTTCCCCACCTAATTAACAATCCAAATTTATGTTATCCATTTCTCTCTTTTCAACAAACAAAACACACATACATGAAACCAAAATCAAAAACAAAGGTAACATAAAACCTCCTAATAAAACACAATAACAAAAATCAAAACCAGCAAGGTAAAAACTCCAAAACAAAACACAATGAAACACAAATTCCACAAAAATACATTGGGTTTGTTTTGTTTGGAGATTCATTTTATTGCTATGTCCCTTTACCTAATAGTAGCAAGTTTTTACCTAGGTCTGTGACCTATCTAGTATTAGATTCTTGGCCACTTTAACAGTGTTAGGTATGGGGTCTATCTCATGGAGTGGGCCTTAAGTTCAATGTTAAAAAGTTGGGTTATTTCTGCCATTATTGCACCTGAATATCCTGCAGGAAGATCACTGTTGTGAGTTGCAGGTTTGTAGCTAGGTCATATTAATGGTTACCTTTCTCCTCCAGTAGTCTGCAGAATGCATTCTAGTACCAAGAATGTAGTCAGGAAGGGTAAAGCTTCTAGTTAGGCACCAATTCAACTGTTTTGTGTTTGTTGACAGAAGTAAGTGTTATCTTCAGCAATAGGACCCTGTTAGATTGTGGGGAGAATAAGCAACAGCCTCGGCAATAGCTCATGATATTTGAGGCTTTTCATGGGTCTCTTTTGACAACAACTGAGCAAGATGCCACCCATTCCTGACATTTGAGGCTTTACTTGGTGGCACAAGGTGTCAAGTTAGGGTATTCTCTCCTCAATTATTTGGTGACTTCACTTTGATCCCTTTCATACATACATACATATATATGTATATGTATATATATGTGTCTATTTATATGTATATTAAGAAGCTTCTATAGTAGTAAATTTCCATGTGGCTTTTCAAATAACCTTTAGTGTTAGTTGTCCCTCTCTATATGCCTTACTTTACTTTCTCTCCCATCTTTGCCTTATTTAACCCTTCTTTTCTAGATTCACATAAAAATATGTTCTATTTATTTCATACTATAGCACACATATTAAAAGTTTAGAAGCTAACATCCACATATAAGAGAAAAATACAATATTTGTCTTTTGGGGTTAGGGTAACCGTGCTCAGTATTATTTTGTTTTGCTTTGTCCATTTACCTGAGAATTTCATTTTTAATAGCTGGATAATATTCCATTGCGTAAATGTACCACATTTTTATTACCTGTCTATTGGTTGATGGACAAGTAGGCTCTTTCCAATTTCTGGCTGTTATGAATACTGGTAGCAATGAACATGGAGAACCAAGTATGTTTGTAGTAAGGTATATAGACCTTTGGGTTTATGCACAAGACTAAGATAGATGGATCTTGTGGCAGATCAGTTTCCAGCTTCCTGAGGAACTGTCACACTGATTATCATAGTGGCTGTATAAGTTTGCATTCCTACTAGTACTGTATAAGTGTTCTTCTTACTCCACATCCTTGCCGGCATGAGCTATAATTTCCTTTATTTATCTTGGTCATTCTGTCTTATGTAAGATGAAATTTCAAAGTAGTTTTGGTTTGCGTTTTCCTGATGATTAAGGATATTAAACACTGCTTTAAGTGCTTCCCAGCCATTTGAGTTTTCTCTTTTGAGAACTCCCTGTTTACTTCTTTACCCTGTTTTTAAATTTGGTTATTGGTTTTCTTAGTGTTCAGGCTTTTTATTAGTACTTCACATGTTTTAGATACGAAGCCCCTATTAGATGTAAAATTGGTAATTAAGTGTTCCCATTCTATAGGCCCTTGCTTTGCCTGAATGATGGTATCCTTTTTTGCTTCAGAAGCTTTTTGGCTTCATGAGTTCCCATTAGCTGTTGGTCTTAGTGCCTGTGCTGGTGTTCTGTTCAGAACATCCTTTCCTGCACCAAACAGTTCTAGTCTATTCCTTATTTTGTCTTTAGTCAGATCCAGGGTGATAAATAGGGATCTATTTTCATTCTTCTACATGTAGTCACCCAGTTTGACTAGCACCATTTGTTGAAGACGTGGGTTTTTCTTCATTGTGTGCTTTTGCCTTCTTTGTACGAATCAGGTGTGTAGACATATGTCTCGATTTCAATTCAATTTCATTGATCAGTATGTCTGTTTTTATGCTAATATCATGCTGTTTGTATGACTATAGCTTTGTAATACAACTAGAAATCTGGGATTGTAATATCCCCAGCTTTTTTCTTTTTAATATTCAACATGGTCTGTAGCTATCCTGTATCTCTATGAAATTGAAGATAGTTGTAAGAATTGCTTTTTGTAGAGTGACCATTTTTACCATATTAATCACATCAATCCAAGAGTATGGAAGATAGTTCCATCTTCTGATATCTTCTCTTCAATTTCTTTCTCCAATGTCTTAAAATATTTTAAAATACAAGATTTTCATCTGGTTACTTAGAGTAACTCCGAATTTTTTATTTTTATTTTAATTTGAGGTTGTTGCAAAAGAGTATTGTTATCCTGATTTCTTTCTTAGTCTGTCATTTTTATATGGTAAGACTACTGGTTTTCGTGTATAATTTCTGTAGCCTGCTACTTTGCTGAAAGTGTTTATCAGCAGTCGTAGTTTCGTAGTTTCCTGCTGGGTCTTTTTTTACTCACTTATGTATACTATCACATCATCTGCAAATAAATATTTTGACTTCTTTTCTAATTTGTATTTCCTTGATCTCTTCCAGTTTTCTGATTGCTCTAGCAAACATTAAGTACTAATTAGAATAGGTATAAAAAAGTAGATGACCTTGTTTTGTTCCTGATTACAGTGAAAATTCTTTGAGTTTCTCTCCATTGATACTGGCTATGGGCTGGCTATAAACTGCTTTTATTATATTGAGGTATGTCTCTTGTATACCAAATCTCTCCAGGAGTTTTACCATGAAGGGATGTTGGCTTTTGTCAAAGATTTTTTTTTTTGCATTTAATGAGATGATCTTGTGGTTTTTGTCTTTCAGTCTATTTATATGGTGGATTACATTTATTAATTTAAAAATGTTGGATTATCCCTGCTTCTCTGGGATGAAACCTACTGGATCATGTTGGATGATCTTTTTTATGTATTATTGAATTCTGTTTGAAAGTATTTTATTGAGAATTTTTGTTTCTATGTTCAAAGGGAGAATTAGTTTGTAATTATCTTTCCCTTTTGGGTCTTTATGTGATTTAGGTATCAGAATAATTGGGGCCTTGTTTTAAAAAGTGGATAATGTTCTTTATGTTGTTTCTATTATTCTACTTAATGGAAAGTATTAAACTGACTTTTAATGACTTATATTTATACCCATATATTAATAAATCTCTCAACCTTCATCAGTAAAACTTCTTTTGTAATATATGGTGATTAACATAGTCCCTCAACTGGTCAAGGTGCAGAGAGTGATAGACTACTCAATTCTCAGCCTTAAATGGCCTATCTGCATCATAGCCTTTCTTCTCAAAGCTCATTTTGAAAGGCTGGAAGATGCATTGTAATAGTCAGTGATGGTGGATGTCTGCAATGAAACATTGTTTTCATGACACAAGGCAGGTATATATATGAGTGAACAGGAGTTGGGGTTGTGACAGCATGCATAAGACCCATTCAATTTCAAGACAGACAAAATCTGAACATTGGGATGTAATGCAGACATGAACTCTTAACTATTGACAACTGACAGTTGTTTGGAGCAGGAGATTCAGCTTTCTTTAATAGCATCATGTGGGTCCCATTGTTCAAATTCAGGCCACCAGGCTTGGTGGATAACTCCTTTACTCTCTGAGTCATATCGCCATTTCCTTCCTTAAATGTAATTAATTTTATAATTGAGACTCAAATAATAAAATGAGCAAAGATTTTGGGAGGCAGGATTCCAATAAAAGATAAGAATGTGCTCAAAATTCTTAGTGCTCTGAGAAGTTCAGCAAGTTAAAAACAAGTGTAATCTTTGGACATTGAGAAATCAGATTTATATTGACCTGCAGTTTTCTCACTGCTGACCAACTTTCATGGTACTGGAAAGTGATATGGAGGCTGCTGTGAAATAAAAACCATTAATGATATTACTCAGCTGTGTTCCTTATCAGGCAAGATATTTCCACTGTTGTGGTAGAGTAATGAGGTTATTGGAGTAACTAACTGACATCTGAATGAATTCGAGGCCTGTTCCATGGTAGGCAACTGATGTCATGGATGATGAACATAAGTTAGGAAGAAACCTGTCCTTTTTTGCTGCCAGACTGCTTTTTAAATATTTATAATTTTCTCATAGGCTGGTGCTATTCTCATTCTTGGTTGGAGAAGCTTCTTTTAGCAGTGCATGTTGGTTAGCGCACCATACTCATAACTGACAAAGTTTTGAGAGTATCTGTCTTTGGACTGACTAGCTCTAAACAAGAAATTTATATCACTCCATCCAAGGCTCATGGGAAATCATAGAAACAGGTTTGAAAGAATGTAGGAAAAAAAGGTTGGAGAAAAGAGAAATGAAATGCTGTATTCTGGACATGACATGGATATTGCAATCTTGAAATCATTGACTGTGTGGTTAGTTACAGGAAACCTGCAAAAATGGATCTCTCAGCATTTCATTGTAAATGAGAGATGGACTCATAAGATTTCACCCTTCTCTTAGGGATTATTGGAAGTTTACTGTTTGTGTTCTTCAGTGGTATAGGCACTGGTAATTTGCCTATGTTTCAGTAAATAATCTTCTACCCATCGTCACACGAGCCATCTCAATTATACTCCAGAGGACATATACATATTCATGCACACACACACACACACAGAGAGAGAGAGAGAGAGAGAGAGAGAGAGAGAGAGAGAGAGAGAGAGAGAGAGAGAGAGAAAGAGAGAGAGAGAGAGGGAGAGGGAGAGGGAGAGAGAATATAATATATACATGGAAGAAGACAGAATTCAGCAGGAGTGAAAGTGGGATAAGAAAAGGTAATGAGTAAATAGGATAAAAACATGACATATAAGTTTTTATCATATATATGGAATTTTAAAGAACAAAATTTAAAACAATCAACATTGAGCAGAATTACTAACTAAGGTTAGTGTAAAATTCAGTTAGAGGAGTCAGGTTGAGGTAGATCATGAGACCCTTTGGCTAAGGTTTATGAAGTTTAAAGTTTATCCCAAATGCACCAAGAAGTTATTATAGGATTTATAGCAGAGGAGTAACACACAAACTATCTTCCCAAAACATTCTGCATATAGTGATAATAAAATATGAGAGTGGGGAAGAGGGAGAGAGAGAGAGCAATAGAAGAAAAAGTTCCATGCAAGAGAGTACGTAATCATGCTGGGCGGTGGTGGCCCACGCCTTTAATCCCAGCATTCGGGAGGCAGAGACAGGCAGATCTTTGTGAGTTTGAGGCCAGCCTGGTCTACAAGAGCTAGTTTCAGGACAGGCTCCAAAGCTTCAGAGAAACCCTGTCTCGAAAAACCAAAGAGAGAGGGGGGGGGGAACATAATCGTAGAATAAGTTATAAGGGGACAGGGTGAAAATATGAATAGCAATAGCAAGTGGGCTCCAGACTTCTGTTTTCAGCAATTGACAAGCAATGGTATTATTTATAGAGACTCAAAAGATAATTAGAATTTTAAGGGGCTATTCATAGCAGTAATCAAGATTTCAGTTATGAGTATAGTAATAGTAAGACATTTACAAGAAGATCTATAAAGATGTCTCAATGCTCAAGAGCTAGTTGTGTTTGCTGCTTTTCAAGAGGACTTGAGTTTGTTCCCAGAACCTACATCAAACACTTCACAACTACCTGTAATTTAGCTCTCCTGGGGGATCAGATGCCTTTTTCTGGCCTCTGAGGGTACCTTTACCCACATGCACATACCTTTGCACAGATGTGCATACATACACATAATGTTTTAAATTAAATAAAGGAAAAATATTTACAAATACTAAAGTAGAGGTATCGAATGAGAAAGTAAATAGCCTCTTATAAAGAATTTGTGTTATTGCAATGATGTGAGTATGCCTATTGTCTCCAAAGTTAATTAATGGGGAATTGGTATATCTTGGAGTTAGCAAGGGATTCTTTGACCCATGTCCTTAAACAGTTAATGTTGGAATTTGGTCTTCAGTGTTGTATGATGAGCTTTCAAGAGCTGATTAGACAATAAATATAGTTGTCTTTCTTGTAGGATTGTGAATAATTTGGGCCAATTTTCTTCATAGTATTCAAATACATTTTCTTTTCTGATAGATTAGATAGAGTATACTTTATTAGTGAACTCACCAAAGATTTGCAAAGTATCTGGTGTATGCGAGTCACTGATATAGGACATGGTAGTCACTATTATAGCTCAAGAAAGATAGGTGAACAAACAGAAAAAGAATCATGTTTTTAAATAGCATATGTGCTAGTGTGATAAAGACAAAAGCAAAAAACTAAAATCAGTTAATAATAATATATGCTAGAAGTTTATCTATGTCCTGAAATGATGACAGAAGTTACAAAATAATCCCACTCTAGTTCAGAATTATGGATAATAAAGGGTTATTTATTTAGAGATAGGCCCACAGATCACAGTCCTAGATCATAGTCCTCTGCACAAACAGGAAACAGGAACCAAATCCAGCATCTGGAACTGAGAGAGCAAGTATGCGCTTTACCTTGGCAAATATAGTATGAGTATGAGACCATGCCCAAGTGGGTATTCTAAAGGCTATGGCTGAAGGAGATCCCACAGCACCTCCTCCTTTTGTTTAAATAAGAGAATTCCAAACCTAATACAAAGCTGTATACACTAGGAACAGATATCAAGTATAAGATTAGAATTACAATAAACATTTTATCCTAAGGAGTCTAAGTCTTGTATTGGAAATGACTTGGCTAGTTCATAAGAGGATGGTAACTATGACTATCTAATTTTCAACCCCATTGAAGGCCTGAGAAAAGAGATAATATTACTTGAGTAGGCAGGAAGTAAAATCAAGAAGCTTCCAAAATGTGCAGTAGATGACAGAGACAACTGTCAACCTGAACAATCACCCAAAGTCTCATTTGCATTGTTGAAGCAACCAACTTTGGCTAAGGCCTAGATAGACCATTTTCAGAGGCAGAAAAATTGTCAGAACTGACTTACCCTGTCTTGACAAAGTTTGGCAATCTTTTTCTTGTATACTGCCTGTCCAATCTGGACACCGTGTACTTTGTCAGTAGTCGAGGCATGGCAGTTCCTTGCCCAGAGGCCAATCATGCCAAGAAGAAAACAAACTCCAAGTGAAATGTCTTTGGTGCTCATCTCTCAGGAATAGATTGGGGCTGCCAGGAGTATTTATATCTCACATCAACAGAATCCTAAGTTATTTAAATGCCATGTTCCACAGATCCTTGAAGTGGTTGAAGATTACCTAACTATACAGAATACAATTGCTACAGAGACTTGCATTGTATGGATCTTGGTTTATTGATACAAATTTAAGGTCAATTTTGTTATACTGTGTATATATATTTCTGCTTTTGGTTAAGGTATTGTGATTGTGCTGTTCATTTAAAAATGTAATGTATAATTAAGAAATATAGGTAAATAGATAATCATCTATAATAGTCAAGCTTGTAGTCATGTTAGTTAGGTTTTATATATATATATTTCAGTTAGATAGATATTCTTCAAATCTTTCAGAGACCTTCAAATGCCTTCAGAATATGTCATTTAAAATGTTTAAGAACTTAGAAATTTCATGACAATGAGACACATCTGCTCCTGGCAGCACCAATCTACTTCAAGAGGAAGATGGACATTGAAGAGGCTCCTTATGGAGTTTGCTAGCCATTTGGGCAAGAAACTGCTCTTGCCTGGACTGCTCAACTAGACATGCAGGACCCACAGAGAAATGATGGCTGAACTTGCCTAAAGATGAGACGTTCCTGCTTCATGAAAAAGTCTGCCAGACATTCTGCAGGACACAGAGAAAAGTGACTGACAAACTGACAATATAGGCGGATCTATCTTTGAAATTTCCTGCTTCATGAAAAAAATCTGCTGGACACTCTGGGCCTGTAGGTTGAAGATGGATGCCCAAAAGGTACAGAAGAACTTTGGATGACTGTCCAGGCAGCGAGATGTTTTTGCCAATTCTAGAGTTTTGGAAGTTGCTTACAATGAACTTATTGTTTACTTAGGTAGTATTGTATCCTTCTGGAGTCTTTCATGGAGTTGAAGAGTTTGTAGTTATAATTATAGTTTTACTTAGTTATGATAAAAGATAAAGTAAATAGAAATATTGTAGCTATAATTCTTGCTTGATAACTGTTTTGTTATATGTAATTTTACTATATTAAAGCGATGTGGGATTTCCCTCTATATGCTGTGAATACAATTGGTTAATAAAGAAAGCTGGCTTGAACTTGTGGCAGGGTGAAACAGGGGTAGGCAGGGAAGATGGAACTAAATGCTGGGAGAAATAAGGTCAGGGTCAGAGAGAAACCATGTGGCTCTGCCAGATACAGACACAAGTTGGAATCTTGCTGGTAAGCTACAGCCACATGGCAATATATAGATTACTAGAAATGTGTTAAATTAAGATATAAGAGTTAGCCAATAAGAATTTAAAGCTAATGGATGTTGTCGGGGTTTCTGTCCTGCCCAGGCCTTGTTCTGCCCAGTGCCCATAGTCCCAAAGAAATCACACAGAGGTCTATATTTTATAAACTGCTTGTTTATAAAACAATGTGATCAAAATGTAAACAATGTATAAGTATCTTGATCAGAGGTAGACATGTATAATGCAATATGATAAATATGTAAGCATACAAGTATTATAAACAGAAATAGAAGCATATTCAGCATAACAAATATAATTTACACTTGCATCAATATACAAAAATTCATACTAATGTAAATTGCTCGCAAATAATAGCTCACAAGTATTCACTCTATTACTCACTATTATTATTATTACTGTAAATTCACACTAATCTACCCATTATCCCATTCAGTTTTTCCTCTTTTTTGAGATCTTTGGAACTACATAATTTCCATCCCAACTCCCAGCTCTATATGAGTAATAATCAACCCCTAAATGGTATCCCTAATGCTGAGGACAAACATTGTTGTGAGAGGGAATGTCATTTTCTAGAATTGCTTCCAGCTGTCATGGGGGTTATGTTCTTTCTATAGGATTCTATAAAAGTAAAATGTTGGTTACGTTTCAAGATTGCTGTTTTGTATAACTGCAAATGGTTTCTGAGTAGTCGATAGGGTTTTTTCTTTTCTCTGAAGTTCTTATTTGGAGTTCTGGCCAGAACGTTGCAAGAAGGTACACCATTTCCCCAGCTGGTACCAAAAAACTGGTCTCATAGTAGTGCTATCAGCATCATGATGTCATATTGACCAGGTGGATTCATTGTTGTGGGGCCCATCTTCTTCCTGGAAGCTTCAAAGATTGTTGCAGGAACATCTACTGTTCAATGTGTAAAACTTAATCATTACTCATATGGACATATATTCAATGAAATATATGATATAGACAAAATGGTCATGAAGAAAAAATAGTTCCTTAAAATCTATCTTTTTTATGTCCCATACCAGATGGCTCCTGACATAAGACAGAAATTCTGATTTTTTTTAACATGTTTGAATTTAGAGAAGGATAGCCATTGTCTAACTCCAAAGCCAGCTCTGATTTTTAATTAGAGATGTATACATGTCCAGATAATCATATTTTACCATGCAGATGATACAGCATCATAAGTCAGATTCCTTTTGCTTGTTGATTCTTTCTGGGTAGCTATCTTTTCATCTTTAGGCATCCAGATGTCCAAGGCCTCTCAACTCTTTGAAGATGAGTATTTTCCTCAAAGACAAGAACGGAAACCTGCCCCAACCCTTATGAGGTTTTCTTACCACCTGTATGATTGTCACCTCTGTGGATGAGTTATCATTTATCTTTCTCAAGAGGTTTCTCTTTTTCAAACCAAATCTTTATTAATATTGATGGTATCTACAAATTTTCATCTCCTGTGGAATCAAGAGCAAAGCCCCTTCCCCAACATAGCACATCTCCTGGTTTCCATTGTGAGGTCACCACATTCTTGAACTGCACTGGCTCATTTAATTTCAAAGTTTTTTCTATTATCCAATGTCTCTCTACTGCTGTAGTTCCCTTCTAATTAGCATTAAGAATATTCAAGCTTAGTAAAGCATTATGTAATCTATTTCTGGGGGTATTTTACATAGCTTTATGTTTATTTAACATATCCCTTATAGTTCAATTTGATCTTTTTATAAATATCTGACCGATAGGATTGTTTGGTACACCTGTAATATGTTTTATATCAGGATAAGCAAAAAACTGTTTAATTTTCTTAGACATACGTGTTGAACCATTGTCTGTAGGAAAGAGCTACTTGTTGTTTTTTGGCCACTAAGCCCCAAAATAAACACACAGAAACTATTTTATTCATATCACTGCTTGTCCCATTAGCTCTAGCTTCTTATTGGCTAACTCTTACATATTAATTTAACCCATTTCTATTAATCTGTGTATCATCACAAGGCTGTGGCTTACTGGCTAAAGTTCCAGTGTCTGTCTCTGGTGAGGCTACATGGCATCTCTCTGACTCTGCCCATCTTTCTTCCAGCGTTCAGTTTAGTTTTTCCTACCTAGCTCTGTTCCTCTATAGCTCTGCTATAGGCCCAAAGCAGTTCCTTTATTAGGCAATGATATTCACAGCATACAGAGAGGAATCTGGCATCAGTTGTCTGTCTTTATTTGTGCAGGTATAACCATGATGGCCATAATTTCTAATAAATACCTGATTACTGAATCAGCCTTTTCTGAGCTCAAGCCTCAGAATAAGCATCAATTGTGTGGTGTACATATTTTAATTTTTCAAATTTTGTAAGTGGAACATATCTATCTGCCAGATTTCATTCCTTCGAGTATCCTTTGGGTACTTCCTGTAGGTAATGATATTTGGTTATAGAAAGAACAAGTAGGACATCTCTTTATAATCTCCTTAGCTTGTTGCCATGTAATAGAAAACTCTTTCTTTAAAACTTTGCTATTGACATGATGTTTCTTATGAAATTCTTAGGCCTTCAGCACACTTTCAACCAGTCAATTTTTGCATTACTTTGTGCTAGAGGACCTGACAGACCTGTATAGGATTGGATGTGTATTATGTATACGAGACAAAGTCTATTCCTGATTATGTCTTGAACCTGAATGAATAATGAAGTCAATTCTGTATCATCTGATGTAAATTCAGAAGTTTCAATATGCAAGACAACTCTTTATGCATATTGCAAATCAGTAACTATATTGAGAGGTTCTTTAAAATTCCCTACTACCATGAGAATAGCACATAACTCTGCCTTTTGGACAGAATTATAAGGTCTTTGTTCTACCTTATTTAATTCTTCCAATTCTTAACCTTCCTTTCCTGAGTTATTTGCATCAGTATAAAATGTACAGGCTCCAGTTATTGGTGCTTCATGTACAATTCAGGGAATAAATCAAAGTAGTTCTCTTCGTAAGGTTAATTATATCACTTTTGGGATATTTGCTATTAATTTTTTCCAAAAAATTAGCACAAATTCTTTGCCATGGTTCATTATCTTCTCATAATTTTTTTAAAAAATTTCATCAGTAGTAAAAGGCACTATAATCTCTGCTGGGTCTATACTTGCTAGTAGAGGAAGTCTCAGTTTTCCTTTTATTATTAATTCAGAGTCTTTTTCAAATAAATTTTTAAATTTTTACTTGTTTTATGTGATAAAAATTTATTCTAAGATAATATCTGTATTAAAATTCCTGTAGAGGAAATTCTGGAAGGCAGTATGACTAGAATACAATTAAGATTTACATTCAGTCTACCTACATGTGCCTCCTCTAATTTCTTTTTAATGACCATCATTTTTTCCCAACTTCAGCTGTTAATTCCCTGGGGATATTTAAGTTTTTGTCACCATCTAAAGGTTTATTTAAATGAACTATTAGATCAGGTGTTATCACAATAGCTGGTCATAGACTGGAAATGTCTCCTAACAATCTTTGAAAGTCATTAAGAGTCCTCAATTAATCTCTCCTAATTTGTGCCTTTTGTGTTCTAATTTTCTGTAAACCTATTTTGTAAACTAGGTAACTGATGGAATCTCTTCTTTGTATTTTTTCAGGAACAATTTGTAATCCCCATTTAGGCAAAACTTTCTTTACTTTTTAAAACATTCTTCCTAAAGTACCTGTATTTGAGTCAGATAACAAAATGTCATTCATGTAATAATAAATTATTGACTGGAAAATGCTTGTGTATTATTTCCAGGATGACTTACAAGTATTGGCACAGGGTGGGGTATTATTGAGAATTCCCTGTGGGAGGATAGTCCACTGGTATCTCCTACTAAGCTCAGAATTATTATAAGTAGGCACTGTGAAAGCAAATTTTTCTCTATTCTTTTCTTGTAAAGGTATAGTGAAGAAACAATCTTTTAAATCAATATCTATAAGAGGCCATCCTTTTGGTAATAGAGAAGGCAGAGGAATTCTAGATTGTAGAGGACCCATAGGCTGAATAACCTTGTTGACAGCTCTTAAATCTGTCACCATTCTCCATTTTTCAGACTTCCTTTTATCAACACATACAGGAGAATGCCAAGGGCTGGTAGAGTCTTCAATATGGCAAGCATCCTGTACCAGCTGTTCTAAAGCCTGCAGTTTCTCTTCTGTTAAAGGCCATTGTTTAACCCATATGGGTTTCTCAGTTAACCATTTTAAAAGCAAGACCATTACTACCTCTGAAGATTTGCTAGTTGCTTTGTGTTCTTGTACAGCTTGAATGGCTGGTGAACTTTGTTCATAATACCTTATAATATCCTTCCGAGAAATATGAGGTTTGAGTACTGCAGGAATGTTAATCTGGGTATTCCATTGCTGCAATAGGTTACAACCACATAAATTCACTGCAATATTAGCTACTATGGCTTCAGCCTTCCTTTCTGTCCTTCTGCTCTATGCATTCAATCCATCTCATGTTTTGTTTCAATTGAGATAGGTGTTCCAATCCTAAGAATTGAATATCTGCCTCTTGAAGAGGCTAATCCAGATGCCAAGATTCTGCTTTAATGATAGTCACATCTGTATCCATGTCTAGTAATCCCTCAATTACAATGCTATTTATATATACTCTCAGTTTGGTCTTTTATCATTTATAGAAGTCTGTCAAGATATATGTTTTCTATTTCCTACTGGAGTTTTTGATTCATCCTTCATGTCTATTCCATCATCCAGAAAAGTATGGTTTTATTACAGTCAGCATTGGATTGTTTTATTTTCCTGGTGAGACATGTACTCCACAGTGACTGGGAACGACTGGACCTTGTTTGATCTGGAGGTCTATGAGAGGCTCCCCAAGGTGTTTCCTGATGGTATTATGTTGCCTTGTCTGTGTTTTGCCAACCTACATTCATTGGTCTAATGTCTCCCTTTTCAACACCTCCTACATATATCAGTTGGCCGTGTCCTCCTATTCTTGCCATTTCTAGAGGAGACATTATTCCTAGGAATTTCTTGTCTACAGTCCTTTCTCATATGTCCTATTTTACCACAATTAAAACATTTTGTATTTTGGTGTTTACTTATAGCATTGGAAATTACTTCTCTTACACAAGCCTCATACTATAGTCAAATGTCTGAACATTCATTGTATGAAAGGTCCATTCATCTATTGGTGGTGACCTGATCTTTAAAGGCACAAGGATCTTTTTGCATCCTAGGTTGGCATTTTCTAAAGCCAAAGATTCAATAAGTACATACCTAGCTCCTGGGTCTGTCACTCCTAATTGTACAATCTGAGTTAATCTTTGTTATACATCACTAAATGGTTCTCTCTTGCCCTGTTTAACCTTAATATATGATTCATTTCTCTTTCCTAGTTTCTAAATCTTGTCTCAAGTATTTAAAGCTGCTGTGCTACATAGGGACAAGGTGTGTTTGCCATAGAGAGCCTGGTACTGTGATCTAGAATTGTGATCTGTGAGTATACCCCTTATTTCTTGAAGCCCACATTTTCACCATTTTCCTAACAATAAGCAAATGTAATCCATAAGATACTATTTTTGTTTAATTTATTTCAGATTGCTCAAACATATTGGTTCCCATGCATATATTTTGACTACCTTAGAGTATTTTGTGACAGATGATCTTTCTGTGGAAATTACTCAAGATGCAGTTAAAACTCTGGGTAGGGATTCCCAGGGTAGGGATTCCCAGGGTCTGGCACATACTGATGAGGCTAAATCTTGTCCTTTTATCATCTGTCCCTGCTTATCAGTTTTGATAAATTCCTCAACCTTTTCAAATCTTTTTACTACTGCCTTTTGTAAAGTCTGAATCTCCTGTCCAGTGTTCTATTCTAATGCTCTCATTGAGGATTCCAAGGTATGAAACTTGTCCAGTAAAGATAACATCTCATTCTTGGACATAATTTTAATGGTGTGCATATTACCTTTCTTGAGAGATACCTTATCTGTTAATCTATCATAACTTTTTATCAGATTCTGATTGGTAAATTCAACAGCACAAATTCTTTCAGATAATTCTGTAAAATTGTTGCTATCCCTGTCTATAGTATGGATCTTCTCAACTAGTTTCCATTATTAATCTGTAAAAACTATCATTTCTAAAAGTGCTTCATTCTTGGCCTAGTTATCAAACCATTTTCTTAATGAGATAATATGAAAACAAAAACTAACCAAATAAAGGGATGTAGAAGGGAAATTATATAAGCCTTGCAGAATACCATCCATAGTATGAGCTTAATAATTATTGAACTTCTGAATCGTTATTTTATTGTTAATTTTTGTAGGTTTTCAGATCTTACCTGTTGTAAGGCAGTTGGAATGAAGTAGAGTAGGTGTAATAATTGTTATCAGTGATCACGTGTTGCAGTTGCAGCCACATGACCAAGAGATGCTAGCAGCAGTGAACAATGTGCGTTGCTTACTTAGGTACTGAAAAATATGCTTTGTTTAACAAATTAAAAGTTATTAAGGCGATCAAAACTATTCCAAGAGTTGTTGACCAGGATAAAGAGAAAACCCAAAGTTTCCCGTCAGTGCCAGTTGTGAACCATTTGCACTGCAGGGATTGCAGGCAGAGGCATGTGGGCTGTCATGTAATGTGCTGAATGGCAGCATGTGGGTCGCAAGCCGGGAGAGCTGAGTAGCAACATGCTGTATCTGAGTGTCAGCTGGAGCCGCAGGCAGGAGAGTCAGTGCCCAACATGCCACATGGCTGGTAAACTCATCCCAAAAGGGGTGGACTGTTCCCCATGTCCAGGTGCCAGATGATGACAGAAGTTACAAAATAATTCCACAGTAGTTCAGAATTACAGATAATAAATTGTTATTTATTTAGGGGTATACTCATAGGTCACAGTTCTAGATCACAGGACCCTGAACAATGGGGAACAGGAATTGAATCCAGCAGCTGGAAGCGAGAGCGCAAACACACCTTTTACCTCGGCAATTATAGTATAAGAGACTATGCCCAAATACAAAATGGGCTGGTATCTTAAAAGGTATTGGTTGAAGGAAATCCCACAGCACTGAAGCACTGTGCAGGATAGAGGGGTCATAAGTTATGAGAAAAATAAGCATTGCAATTCAAATATATATGTTGGTTTTCCTCAAGTAAATGATATTTGGTAAATACTTACAATGACAGGAACGAGGCAGATATGTAGCTTTCTAAAAAGGTTTTCAGGTAGAGGGAATAGTTTATGCCAAAGGTTTTCAAGATTTTCCATACCCAGCCTTCCCTAGGTTTGTGTTTTCTTCATTACCTCCATTTCATTTTTCAAGTCTTGAACTGTTTCTATTACCTGTTTGATTGCTTTTTCTTGGCTTTCTTGGTTATCTTTGAGAGCTTTATTCATTTCTTCTACCTTTTTGTTTGTCTTCTCCATTTCTTTAAATGAGTTTTTTACATCCTGTTTAAGGGCCTCTATGATTTTCATAATGTTACATTTAAAGTTGATTTCTTCTACTTCTTCTAGAATAGGATGTTCAAGTCTTCTTGTTGTATGATCACTGGATTCTGGTGTTGTCATGATGCTCTTCATGTTGTTGGAGGAATTCTTTCATTAGCATCTGCCCATTTCTTCCTTCAAATACAGCCAGGAGAGTCTAGGCGTCTTGATCCAATCTTTGCTGTGAGTGACAGTGTACTTGGAGAATTTTCTTGGTCTGTCCTCTCTTAGGGCCCCATGGTACTGGAGCCGGTTGTGCTGGTGAATCCCTCTGGTTGTTGTCCTCAGCACAGGAACAGGGACTCCTGGTGGGCCAAGTACCCAGCAGAGGAAAGGGGGGAGAGCAGGGTCATGTGGAACAAAGAAGCCCCTGCAGCAGGGGCTAGTTTAAGATGTAAGAATTAATTAATAAGAAATGCCTGATCTATAGGCTGACCAGTTTATGATTAATATAAAAAGAAAAAACAAAGAGAATAACGGATCTATCTCCCTCATGAACAGTGATGTAAAAATATTCAATAAAATACTGGCAAACCAAATCCAAGAACATATCAGAAAAATCATCCACCATGCTCAAGTAGGCTTCATTCCAGTGAAGCAGGGATGGTTCAACATATGAAAATCTGTCAACATAATCTGTTGGGACCATTTGGAGTCATGGCCTCCAGCTGCTCTTACCTGCTAGAGATCTTTACTTCTGATTTATGAGTTACTAAAAGCTGTGTCAAAGGTGTTTACCAGCTCTGCTTCATGAGCACGTGTTGCCTTGAGGATCAGAGGATGAGGTTTTCACCTGTTGGCCCACCTGACTTTTGGGTATATAAGCCTCCATGGTGCTATTGAATAAAGGGCTTCTTACCAGTGACTAGAGGTCCATGTCTTTGTCTCTCTGCCTATGCTGTCTGTCTGTCTCTGTGAGTTTGTGTGTTTCAAACTCCAGTCCCTTGCCCGAAGCAGCTCGGGAACTGAATGGTAGCACATAGAGAGCAGACAGGTGTTTGTGCGCAGCAGTAATCTATCATATAAACAAACTAAAAAGAAAACAATATGATCATCTCATTAGATGTTGAAAAGCCTTCGACAAAATACAACACCCCTTCATGATAAAGGTCTTGGATAGATCAGGGATACAAAGAATATATCTAAACATAATAAAGGCAATATACAGCAAGCCAACAGCCAACATCAAGCTAAATGGAAACTCAAAATGATTCCACTGAATCAGGAACAAGACAAGGTTGTTCACTTCCTCCATATCTATTCACTATAGTACTTGAGGCTCTAGCTAGAGCAAAGACAACAAAAGGAGATCAAGGGGATACAAAGCAAAAAAAAAAAAAACGTTCACTATTTGCTGATGATATGATAGTATACATAAGTGACCCAAAAAATTCTACCAAGGAACTCCTACAACTCATAAACATCTTCAGTAAAGTAGCAGGATACAAGATTAACACACAAAAAAAATCAGTAGCCCTCCTTTACACAGATGATAAATGGGCTGAGATAAAAATAAGAGAAACATGACCCTTCACAATAGCCACAATATCTTGGAGTAACTCTAATCAAACAAGTGAAAGACCTGTATGACAAGAACTTTAAATCTTTGAAGAAAGAAATTAAAGAAGACACAAGAAAATGGAAAGATCTCCCATGCTCTTGGATAGGTAGAATTAACATAGTAAAAATGGCAATTTTACTAAATGCAATCTACAGATTGAATGCAATAACCATCAAAATCCCTGCAGAATTTTTCACAGATCTTGAAAGAATATTCAACTTTTTATGGAAATGCAAAAAACACAAGATAGACAATACAATCCTGTTCAATAAAGGAACTTCTGGAGGCATCACAATCCATGACTTCAAACTCTACAGGACTAAGGTACTGAAAACTGCCTGGTATCAGCATAAAAATAGAGAAGAAGACCCATGGAACTGAATAGAAGACCTGGATATCAATCCACACACCTGTAAACACCTGATTTTTGACAAAGAAGCAAAAAATATAAAATGGGAAAAGCATATCCAACAAATGGTGCTGGCATAGCTGGATATCGACATGTAGAATGAAAATAGATCCATTTCTATTACAATGCATAAAACTCAAGTTCAAATGGATCAAACACCTCAGCATAAAACCAACCACACTAGACCTCATAGAAGAGAAAGTGGGAAGTATATTTTGATGTGTTGGCACAGGAGACCATTTCCTAAATATAACTTCAACAGTACAGACACTGAGATTAACAATTAATAAATAGGACCTCCTGAAACTGAGACGTTCCTGTAAAGCAAAGGACCTGGTCAACAAGACAAAATAGCAGCCTACAGAAAGGGAAAAGATCTTCACCAACCCCACAGTGGACAGAAGGTTGATCTCCAAAATATACAAAGAACTCAAGAAACTGGTCATCAAAAAAGCAAAAAAAAAAAAAAAATGAGGAACAGACCTAAACATAGAACTCTCAACAGACCATCCTAAAATGACTGAAAGACACTTAAGGAAATGCTCAACATCCTTAACCGTCAGAGAAATGCGAATCAAAACAACTCTGAGGTTCCATCTTGGTTATTGGCAGAATAACCCAGAAAACACTGATGACAACTTATGTTGGAGAGGATGTGGGGTAAAGAGAACATTCCTCCATTGCTGGTGGGAGTGCAAACTGGTACAACTGCTTTGGATATCAGTATGTCAATTTCTCAGAAAATTAGGAAACAACCTACCTCAAGGCCCAGCAATACCACTTTTGGGTATATACACAAAGAATGCACAATCATGCCACAAGACCATGTGCTCAACTATGTTTATAGCATTATTATCTGTAATAGCCAGAATCTGAAAACAACCTGAATGTTCCTCAAGTCTGGATAAAGAAAATGTGGTACATTTACACAATGGTGTACTACATAGCAGAAAAAATTAATGACATATTGAAATGTACAGACAATTGGATATATCTAGAAAACACCATATTGAGTGAGATAACCCAGACCCAGAAAGACAAATATCATATGCATCCACTTATAAGTGACTTTTATATTTAAAGCAAAGGAAAACCAGCCTGCAATTCCAGAGAACGTAGACAACAAAGAGGACCCTAAGAGAGACATACATGGATCTAATCTACATCATAAGTAGAAAAAGACAAGATCTCCTGAGTAAACTGGGAGCATGGGAACCTTGGGAGAGGGTAGAAGGGGAGGGGAGAGGAAGGGAAGGTAATGGAGAAAAATATATAGCTAAATAAAAATAATTTTAAAAGAAGAAAAAAAGTTAAATGAAGATAAATAAAATAATTTAAACAGACCCAGAACACCAGTCAGACAGAAGCACTAATTTAAAATTTCCCAACTAAAATATGTTCATGCCTATATTGTTTCATTCCAAAGTTCTACCAGACCTTCAAAGAAAACTAACACCAACACTCCTTAGATAATTTCATAAAATAGGAATTTAGGAAACACTGCCAAATTCTTTTTGTGAATCCAGGATCACTCAAAAAGTAAACCAGATGAAAACCTAACAGAAATAGAAAAGTATATTCACATCTCAGGATTTGTATCTCAGAACTACAAATGAGAGAGAAGCTAAAAGAAATAATTTAATTTTGCTTTTCTGGAGTACCTAGCTGAAACTTTTAAGGGAGGGTAGCAACTAAAATCCTACCTAACTATGATGTATATGAAATAAAGCGACAATCAGCAGTACAAGATATACCTAAAGTTGCAAAAACGGCACACACTCCTTTGTGGTAATCAGCAGTTCCTCAACTGACTTAAGACCTGCTGAACAGGAGGCAATTCATCCCTGATACTAGGAACCTGCCTAACTATCTGGGACTAGTAAAATTATCTTTGGATATTGGAGAACTTACAACTGTTGTTTTTCTAAACCAATATAATTCCCAACTCTATTATAAACATTCATACTTATCCACACAGATAAGTATGAGTTTCATCACTCAACAGAGAAGTGTATACTTGCAACACATGGAGACAGTTACAGAAAAGCACAACTAATCAAAATGCAGTCAACAAGTGACAGTGTCCAGCTCCAACTGACACATATACTATAAAATTCCTGCATCTAAAGATCAGTGATCATAATGCAAGAAGGAGGAGAAGTTTGTAGAAAATAGAGGAATAAGAAGTTTGCTATGAGATTTTTTCCTCAAAGAAATTTTAGAAAATCTGCACCTATGAAATCTTATTAAAAATGACTGCCTAAACAAAACCTGAACAAGAACAGCACCAAAGAATCCTAATACTGAAAGTGGTAATTCCATGGGGCCACAAACCCTCCTGAAAGAATTATTGGTAACTATGGAATGGTGAGAATAAGATAGCTTTCTCCAGGGAAGAACACAGAAACTGGCTATCCAATGTCCAATAGTCAGTCTTGAAACCACATATATACAAAAAATTATAAGTATTGTGAAAAACAAGCAGTTGTAGCTATCCTAATATCTAATAAAATAGAATTCAAACTAAAATTAATCAAAAGAAATGGAGAAGGACATTTCATATTCATCACAGGAAAAATCCATCAAGATCAAGTCTCAATTCTGAACATTTATGCCCCAAATACAAGGGCACCGTCATATGTAAAAGGAACATTACTAAATTTTAAATCACATATCAAGTTCCATAAAATAATAGTGGGAGACTTCAACACCCCAATTCACCACACTACCAGACAGAAACTTAACAGAGAAATAAGAGAACTAACAGATGTCATAACTCAAATGGACCTAACAGACATCTATAGAACATTTATATACAAACACAGACAAATATACATTTTTCTCATCACCTCATGGAACCTTCTCTAAAATTGATCATATACTCAATAACAAAACAAACCTGAATAGATACAAAATTTGGAATAACCCCCTTAGGGGTCATCACAGCTTCAAGTTAGAATTCAACAACAACAGTAATTGCAGAAACCCTATAAAGTCATGGGAATTGAACAATACTCAACTGAATCATCACTGGTTCAAGGAAGAAACAAAGAAAGAAATCAAAGACTTCCTAGAATTCAACCAAAGCGAAAGCACAGCATATCCAAAACTATGGGACACTATGAAAGCAGAGCTAAGAGGAAAGTTCATAATACTAAGTGCCTACATAAAGACCATGGAGAAATTTTACACTAGTGACTTAATAGCACACCTGAATGTAGGAGGAAGGACTTCTTGTTTGTCCCAACTGCCCAGAACTGAAATAACCACACAGAAACTGTATTAATGAAATCACTGCTTGTCCCATTAACTCTAACTTCTTATTGACTAACTCTTACATATTAATTTAACCCATCTCCATTAATCTGTGTGTCATCATGAGGCCATGACCTACCAGCAAAGTTTCAGCACATCTGTCTCTGGTGGTAGATCCATGGCATCTCTCCCTGACTCTGCTTCTTCCTCCAGGTATTCCGTTTAGGTCTTCCTGCCTAGCTCTTTTCCCCTACAGCTCTGCTATAGGCCCAAACCTGTTCCTTTATTAACCAATGAAAGCAACACATAGACAGAAGGACCTCCTACACCACCTGAAAGTTCTAGATCAAAAAAGCAGACTCATCCAGGCGGGGTAGACAACAGGAAATAATCAAATTGAGGGCTGAAATCAATAAAATAAAAACAAAGAGAACAATACAAAGAATCAGTGAAACAAGGAGTTGATTCTCTGAGAAAATCGGTAACATAGACAAATCCTTATCCAAACTCACAAAAAGGCAAAGAGAGAATATTCAAATTAACAAACACAGAAATGAAAAGGGGGGCATAACAACAGACAGTGAGGGAATCCAGAGAATCATTAGGTCATACTTTGAAACCTGTACTCCACAAAATTGGAAAATGTAAAAGAAACAGAATTTTCTGGATAGGTATCCCACACCAAAATTAAATGAAGACCAGATAAACAATTTAAATAGGCCTATAACCCCTTAGGAAATAGAATCAGTCTCCCAACCCAACCCAATCCAACCAAACCAAACCAAACAAACAAACAACACCAAAATACCTAGGGCCAGACAGTTTCAGTGCAGAACTCTACCAGAATATCAAAGAGGAGCTAATACCAATACTTCTCAAATTGTTCCACACAATAGAAATTGAAGAAACATTGCCAAAGTCATTTTATGGAGCTACAGTTACTCTAATACCCAAGCCACACAAAGCTGCAACTAAGAAAGGGAATTTCAGACCAGTGTCCCTTCATGAACACTGATGGAAAAATACTTAATAAAATACAGTAAAACTGAATCCAAGAAACATATCAAAATTATCTACCATGATCAAGTAGGCGTCATCCCAGAAATGCAGGGATGGTCCAGCATATGAAAATCTGTCAGTGAAATTCACCATATAAATGAACTTAAAGAAAAAAAATTATCATCTCAGTAGAAGCTGTAAAAGCCTTCTACAAAATACAACAGCCCCTCATGATAAAGGTCTTGGAGATATCAGGAGTACAAGGAACATATTTAAACATCATAAAAGCAATTTACAGAAAGCCAACCACCAACATCAAATTAAATGGAGAGAAACTCAAAGCGATTTCACTAAACACAGGAATAAATCAAGGTTATCCACTCTCTCCCACACCTATTGAATACAACACTTGAAGTCTAACTAGAGAAATAAGACAACTAAATGAGGACAAAAAGATATAAATTGGAAAGGAAGAAGTCATACTTTTGCTATTTGCTGATGATATGATAGTATACATAAGTGACCTGAAAAATTCTACCGTGGGAATACTACAACTGACAAAAATACCTTCAGCAATGTGGCAGGATACAAGATTAATTTTAAAAAATCAGTATCCCCCTTTTATACAAATGATAAAGAGGCTGAGAAAGAAATCAGAGAAACATCACCCTTTACAATTGCAAAAAAGAACATAAAATATCTTGGGGTAACTTTAACCAAACAAGTGAAAGACCTATATGACAATAATTTTAAGTCTTTGAAGAAAGAAATCAAAGAAGATATCAGAAAATGGTAGATTACCCATGCTCTTGGATAGGTAGGATCAACATAGTAATAAGGGCAATCTTACCAATATCAATCTGCAGATTCAACGCAATCCCCATCAAAATCCCAGCAAATTCTTCATAGGCATTGAAAGAAAAGTACTCAACTTCATATGGCAAAACAAAAACGTCCAGGATATCCCAAGAAATCCTGTACAATAAATGAACTTCCAGGGTCATCACCATCTCTGACTTCAAGATCTATTACACAGCTATAGTAACAAAAACAGCTTGATATTGGCATAAAAACAGACGCATGGATCAATGAAATTGAATTGAAGTCCCTGATATTAATCCACACACCCACTAGCACCTGATTTTTGAGAAAGAAGCCAAAATTGTACAATGGAAAAAGGAAAGCATATTCAACAATTGGTACTTGTGTAACTGGATATCAACATGTAGAAGAATGCAAATAGATTCATATCTATTTCCCTATACAAAACTCAAGTCCAAATGGATCAAAGACCTCAACAGAAACCCAGTTACACTGAAGCTGATGGAAGAGAAAGTGGGGAAATTGCCTTGAACACATTGGCACAGGAGACTACTTCCTAAATAAATATAACAGCAGTAGCACAGACAGTGAGAGCAACAATTAATAAATGAGGCCTCCTGAAACTGAGAAGCGTCTGTAAGGCAAAAGACATAGTCAGTAAGACAAAATGGCAGCCCACAGAATGGGAAAAGACCTTAACCAATTCCACATCTGACAGAGGGCTGATCTCCAATATATGTAAAGAGCTCAAGAAACTAGACACCAAAGTACCAAGTAATCCAGTTAAAAAATGGGACACAAAAGACAATTCTCAACAGAAGAAACTCAAATGACTGAAAGACACTTAAGGAATTGCTAAACATCCTTAACCATCAGGGAAATGCAAATGAATACATCTCCAAGAAACTATTTTACATCTGTCAAAATGGCCAAGATAAAAAACATTGATGGCAGCTTATGCTCTAGAGGATGTAGAGTAAGGGGGACACTCCTCCATTGCTGGTGTGAGTGCAAACTTGTACAGCCACTTTGGAAATCACTATGGTGGTTTCTCACAATATTGGGGATCAAACTACCTCAAGATACCAATCTTGGGCATATAACCTAAAGAAACATAATCATACCACAAGGACTCAACTATGTTAATAGCAGCATTATTCATAATATCCAGAACTGGGAAACAACCTAGATGCTGTAAACTGAAGAACTGACAAAGAAAATGTGGTACATTTACACAATGGAGTATTACTAAATTGGGGAAAAAACAGTGACATCATGAAAGTGGCAGGCAAATGGATGGGACTAGAAAAAAAACATCCCAAGTAAGGAAACCAAGCCCAGAAAGACAAAAGCAGTATGTACTCACTCAAAGGTGGATATTTGACATAACAGAAAAGAAAACTAGGCTACAGTCTATGACCTTAGAGAAATTATTTAAGAAGGAGGACCCTAAAATGGACACACATGGAGGACCCAAGGAAGGCAAAATAGCTAAGATTTCCTGGGTATTGGATGACTGGATAGTGGATGACTATAGCAAAACAGTGACTTCTGGACACAACAAGGCAGTTACACATATGAACTGACTGCAGCTATGGCAATTTGCACAAGATTGATCGGGGAAATTCCAGCATGGAGGGCATATGAGGTCAAGAAGTCCTATTACTAGCTGAGGAGCTATTGGCAGTTAATGGTGCTGGGAGTGGGAATGCTATTTTCTATGGGGATGAGGCCCCCAAGAGGCTGCTATTGTTCTGGCAGGTGTTCTAGCCTACTACACATGTACATACTGGCATTACCTAATGGATTACATTTTTTTTTTTGTTTTTTGTTTGTAGAAGAGAACACATGGGATTGGGAGTGAATAATGGTAGTGGAGACATGGAGAGATTGAAAGTTGGAGAATGTTGGTAGACTTGTCCACACACGTATTTATGTAATTCTCAATAAAGACATATCCTGCAAGGATCTTCTGGTTATGTGGAGAACTTTGTGTGCATGCATGTGGAATGTTGGTAACTTTTTTCCAGAGGTCATGTTTGTTCAGCCCCTTTTGATCTATTTTTAGTAAAGATTTATTTTATGTATTTAAGTATTTTCCTGCATGTATGTATGTGTACCTTGTATGTGACTGGTGCCCAAGAATGTCAGAAATGAGCAACATATCCTTTGGAATAGGAGTTCCAGAAGGTTGTGGGTTTCCATGTAGATGTGTGGAATTGTACCCCAGTTCTCTCAAGAGCAGTAAGTGCTCTTAACTGCTAAGACTTCTTTCTAGCACTCAGTTTTGACCTCTGAAATTCAAGTCAAAACTACATTGTGGAAGACTGGACTAAAAGAGTGTAAGTGTTGAGCTTTTTCTCCCAACTTGACACAACCTTGACATCATCTAAGAGAAAGGTCCCAATTGAGAAATTTTCAAGGTCAAGTTGGCCTGTGAGCATGTCTGTGGATGGTTGTCTTTATTATAATTGAGTAGGAGGGTCTAGTCGGCTATGGGAAGGTGGTCTTTGGCTGTTTATAGAAGCTAGCTGGACATGAATCATCCAATGGCATTTCTCCAATGTTTCTGCTGTTGAGTATCTCGTTTGAAGTAATTCTATCAGAGATTCTGGTTTGGTCATATGCTCATTCAGTCCTTGCCCAGCTGGATTTGATGAGCTCCCAATAGATCAGGCACACTGTCTCAGTTGATGGGCCAGTCCCTCGCAGTCCTGACTTCCTTGCTCATCTTCTCCCCACTTCTGCTCATCGACTGGACCTTGGGAGCTCAGTCCTTTGTTCTGATGTGAATGTGGGTCTCTG
>JAQHUG010000094.1:3644180-3661952 GCA_028555095.1 Dicrostonyx torquatus | reverse complement strand
GACCGGGATGGAGGCGGTAGGGCCTTGGGCTTCCCACAGGGCAGGATACCCTGTCCCCTCTTAAGGAAGCAGGGGGAGGGAGGAGAGGTATTGGGGGAGTAGGAGGGCCTGGGACAAGGGGAGTAAATGTAAATTTTCTTTTAACAATAAAGAAAAAATAATTAAAAAAGAAGTAATTCTATCTGGAATAGCAAGCAGACCTGCCTTCAGGTTCCTGCTTGAGTTCCCGTCCTGAATTCCCTCAACTGTGGAGTGTGACCTGGAAATATAAGCCATATAAATACTTTGTCCCCTAGGTTTCTTTTGACCAGAGTGCTTTATCACAGCAACAAAAACCAAAGTAGGACAGAAACTGGTACTAGAAGTTGTATGTTGCTGTGATGAACCTGACTATGTGGCTGTTTATGTCTTTGAACTATTTTGTTGGAGGATTGTGGAAGACTGTGGAGCTTTGGCATGAAAAAGTCATTGAGTGCTATATGTAGAGGTTGATGGATCATTCTTTTTAAAAAGCTTGGTTTATTGCATGTGTGTATGTGCGTGCATGCACGCATAAGTGTATGCATATATACTACGAGCATACAAGTGAGGGCCGAGGCTAGACGAGACCATCAGAGTTCTCTTCCCAGTGTGAGTGTTGGTAATTGAATCCTGGTCCTCTGGATGAGCAGCTGTGAGAGTTAGCCAATAAGCAAGTGCTCTTAAAGGCCGGTCTGTTTCTTTGGCCCATAGTGGCCATTTTTGTGGGAGTTTGGAAGATAAGAATACAGAGAGAAACAGACAGTGGAGGCATGGTTTGTGTGGCATCAGAGGGAAGAAAAGGCTGTCTGAAGACTGAAGACTTGGGGAGTAGGAGTTCTTTTAAGAATTCCATATATGTTTTGATCACTCGTCTGATAGGTGTTGCAGCTCTTCCTAGATCTACCCCAACCTTCCATACCCATGCAAATTTGTGTTTCTCATTTCCCATTAAGGCAAATTTGTGTTGCCTAAGTGTTCTTCAATGTGTGGGCTTCCAATGGAGTGTGATCAACTTACCAAGACTTTAACTCTTAAGGAAAACTGATCCTTCTCCTTGAAGCTAACAATTGCCAATGGCGCTAGTTACAGGGTTGATTTCATGCCCAACTCCTCTCTGTATGGTGGAATTCGGTCTGGCCTGCACTTGCAAAATTTTGTACATGGCATCAAACTGCTGTGAATTCATATGTACAGCTGTTTGACTATGTTCTGAAAACACAGGTTTACTTGGATTCATATACCACCACTGATATTTGTCATTTTTTAGCCTTGTATTTCTCAATGATCTCTGAGCCTGGGGGAGGGAGAATGGTGTATATGTTTAGCAGCAGGGTTTTACCAGCAAGTTCTAGAGGGCAATGTGTAAGGGTTGATGTGACCTCAGTCGCTGACCCAAAAAGAAGTAAACTATTCATGATACAGAACTTTTTTATTTGTTAGCCTGTGGTGTTTGGTGGGTGCACTGTCACCCATTTTAATAGTTTGCTTTCAATTCAGTTGCTTTAAGTATATGTTTTTAATGAAATTGCTAGCTTATATGGATCTGCTAACCCCATTATTTAAGTAAATAACAGGCTGTCATCTAAAGTGGCTACCCAATTTTATACTCCGAAAGACGATGTATGGGAGTTGCAGTTTTTCAACATTATTTCCAGTCAGTCCCCCGCTCTTAATTGATTATAAAAATCTATTGTTGTGTAAAGTGCTATTTTATTTCTGGCTTCATTTGCATTTTCTACTGACTAATAATGAATGTCTTTCCATATGCTTATTTTCTTTGTTGCCATTTGAAGAGACATTTGTTGAAAGCACCAGCTAATTCAAAGACTGTATTATTTTCCCAATTTTTTTCAAAGTTTATACCTGTTTGATCTCTACTAGGCATTGTGGACTTGATTGATGCAGTCTTCTAAGCACACATAAATGGGAGGATCACCATGGGCTTTCAAATATGTGGAGAACGGCTAGTAACTTCTGAGTGGCACATAGTCCCCTTCAAATATAGTATGACTCATGGGAAAAGTCTAGCTGACCACTTCTGGAAATCTATACCTTCCTTCCTGATGGACGTGACCATCTATTCTTTGGATGTCAGACTCCTATACAGACTCTGAAACAAAGTTGCCAGCTACTTGCATTATGATTCTGTACCCATAACTTTACTTCTCCATGCAACCATGTGAATAAAAAGAAATACTAGTTGAACCTAAGTGTCCAGTCATGGAGCAATAATGGAGTTGTGTGAGGGTTTTCTGAGTGTTTGTAAGAAAACTACAAGAAAACAAGACATGGATCTTGTTACCTCAGTTTCTTCAAAGCATAGAATTGTTCTTGGAATGCATTTTCGTGGTCCTCCCAGATGTAGTGAATAAGAGGGAGTTTACTTCAGGTGTTGTTATTCATATACCTTTATGGAAAATCATGTTTCTGCCATGTGTGGCTTGTCCTTGTGATTGAACATCTTAATCAGGCAATTCTTCTTTACCCTCACAGTATAAATTGTCTGATGCTTCGAATAAAGTTAGCCATTACATAAAACTTCAGTCTGCTTCATTTATAGGCTTTATTCTTCCAGCTTCATGTTGCCAACTAGAGTGGTAAATGCCTGAGGGGTTGGGGTGATGGTGGTTACTGGCCCCCCAAGTAAGTATTATCAATGATACTAATTTCAAGAAGTCACTGTATATCAATCAGTAACATGGGTCAAAAAGGAGGAGGGTGCACAACATAGGTTTCTTCTTTGGGATAATTCAGTTGTGTAAGCTCCAGGAAGCTTCCTAAGTAGCTACCATCAGAAACACTTCCCCCCAAAGCTATTCTGACACTATCCATTATTTGCTTACTTTATCAAGAACTATGAAGACAATAGGATTTACTAGTGTTCTAGTTTTAATTTTGCTGCTGTGATTAAAAGCACTATGGTTAAAAGCACCTTAGGCGTGGTAAGGATTTATGTGACTTATACTTCCAGGTGATAGTCATCATTAAAAAAAAAAAAACCAGAGTAGGAATATAAGGAGAAAAATGAAGGCAAGCCTACTTGCTGTTCTACGTAGCATTATTTCTAACCAGGGAACTCACCCACAGCAATAAAAATACAACAGAAATCGTGGGAGAATGCTGTTGCATGGAGAATGCAGGATTATGCTAGCTTCCATAGACAGCCCAGGACCACTTTCCCAGGGTATGGACTGCCCTCAGTGGGCTGGGCCCTCTTAACTAATAGTAAGACATTTTTCTATAAACATGCAATTAACTTTTTTTTTTCTCAAGTGACCTCTAGGTTTATTCAAGTTAACATCTAACTAAGGTACTCCATCACTTGTCAATTTGAACACAAGCACAACACTGTAAGCCATAACGATTCATTTCTTGTCTCTCAAGGTTTCATTTACACTCATTATAACCCTTTTCTGCAATGATATCTGAGCCTTGGTTTGGGGTTACTGTATGTGAGCTCCATTAGTACAGCATTCTGCAGTTTCTTATTCTCTACACCTTGGCTAGTTGTGGGTCACTGTGTTAATAATCACTTAATGCAAACAGACGTTTCTCCAAGTAGTATGAAAGATGCAATAATCCTCTTTCCTACTTCTTCACTCCAGTGATGATGTCTTTTGTCATGTAGAAACTTTTAAGTTTCATCAGCTCTCATTTATTAATTTCTAATCTCAATGACTACACTGTGGAAGGTCTTGCTCAGAAAGTTATCTCCTGTGTCAATGAGTTTAAGCATATTTCCTACTTTCTCCTCATGTGCATTTAGTGCATGAGGTCTTATGTCGAGATCTTTGATCCATGAGGAATTGAATTTTGCGTGGGGTGAGAGATAAAAATATATACTTTCATTTTTTACATGTAGTTGTCCAATTTGATCAATACAATGTGTTTAAAAGATGCTGGGTTTTCTATAATATATATTTTTGTCTTTTTGTAAATAATCAGGTTGTTGTAATAGTGTTGAATCATATGTTGGGCTTCAATTCTGTTACACTTATCAATGAGTCTAGTTTTATGTCAGTACCATGATGTTTTCATTACTATAGCTCTAAAGTATAATTTGAAATCTGGGCTTTCATATCTTTAGCAGTATATTGTTGTTCTTGTTGAAAAATGTTTGAATATCCTGGGTATTTTGTGTGTACATATAAAATTTAAGATTTTTTTTTTTTACAATCTGTGTGAAGAATTACACTGAAATTTTGATGGCGATTGCCTTGAGTCTATATGTTGCTTTTGTTAGGATTATCATTTGGTTTTATTTTTTCATTTTTTTTCTCTCTTCCACTTCCTCCCTCCAAATCCTCCTATATGCCCTTCTTTGTTCTCTTTCAAATTTGTGGCCTCTTTTTAAATTAATTGCTGTTAATGAAATTTGAATATTCAAAATAAATCGACTTATTTGTGATATTTCTGAATTTTTTAAATATAAGAACTTAGAGCTATAAACATTTCTTTGGGAACTGTTTTTAATGTGCCTCAGAAGTATTGTGTTGTGCCTTAATTTTCATTTAGTTCCTGAAAATTTTGAATTTCTTTCTTTCCTCTTAACAGTGCTTTCTTTGTGTTCTTGATTTTTTTCTTGACACATTCATCATTTGGTAATGTGTCATTTATCTCCATAAGTTTACATAATGACAGGAAATTAATTTGCTTTTGTTTATAAGTTTATTGCATTGGGGTAAGATAGGATGAAAGAAGTTGTTTCCATTTTTGTGAATTTCTAATTGTTTGCTTTGTGTTCTTATATGCAGTGTATTTTAGAGAAGCTTCCATTGGCTGCTGAGAAGAATGTATGGTCTTTGGTGTTGGAATAAAATGCTCTGTAGATGTCTATAGATCAATTTAATGTATAATGCCATTTAATCTCGAAATTTCTGTCTACTCTTGGTCCAAGTGACATATATATAGAGGAGAGTTTGGTATTCAGTTGGATTTAAGATTTAATCTATATTTTTAATATCAGTAATACACATTTCATGAAACTGGATGCATCAGAGTTTGATATATTTATCTTTAGGATTGCAATATCTTGGTTAACTGTTCTCTTGATTAGGATGAAATGCCCCATTTTATGTCTTTTGGTTTAATTTTAGTTTGAAGCCTGCAGACAATATGATATTACAATAAGGGATCCCTAGAATTCCACAAGAAAATTTCTGGAAATATCAAGAACTTCAGGAAAGTTGCAAGAAAAAAGTCAAAGAAAAGATTAGAAAATGGAAAGTATCCCTACACTCATAGGTTAGTAGAACTAACATTGTGGAAATGACTATTCTACCAAATGCAATTTACTAAATCTATGTAATCCCCAAAGCAAAAGCTTCACAAAATTATTTACAAAAATAGAAAAAATCCAAATATCATATGGAACCACAAAAGACCCCAGATAGCAAAAAGAAAAAATCCTGAGGAGGGAAAAACAAAGCTAAAATTGATCCCTTTTACAGATCCCAAAATATATTACAGAAATATAGTAATAAAACCAATATGATACTGACACAGAAAGGATCATAAAAACCAATGGAACAAACTAAAAGACCCAACCGTGAATACACATCACTACTGACATCTGATATTTGACAAAGATGCCAAAAACACACATTGGAGGCAAGACTATATCTTCAACAAATAATGCTGGGAAAACTGGATGTCCACATGCAAAAGAATAAAAATAGACCTAAAACTATCACTGTACACAAAAACTAACTCCAAATTTATCAAAGAGTTCAGTGTAAAATACCAAAACGTCTAGAAGAAAACAAAGCCAATACCTTACAAGATATAGATGTAGGAAAAGAGTTTCCAAATAAGAATCGTTTTCCTAGAAATGAAGGTGAATAATTGGGAAGTGAGACCTTATAAAACTAACACCCTTCCATACAGCTGCAGAAACAACCAAGTGGAGAGTAAGCCCACAGACTGAGAAATAATCTTTGTCAGATATATAACTATCAGAGTATTAATTTCCATAATGTATAAAAATCATGAAGAAAAATATGACTCAATTAAAAATGGCCTATGGGTCTGAACAGAGAGTTCTCAAAAGAAGAATTTAAAAACAGCTATCTCAAAAAGTGTTCATTGTTTTTAGCAATTTGAAAAACACAAATTAAAACTATTTTGAGATTTCATTTACTCTAGTCATGATGGCTAAGATCAATAAAACAAATGACATAAATGCTCATGTGGATGTGTGGGAAAGGGAACCCTCATTCACTATTGGTGGGAATGCAAACTGGTATGCATTCTCTGGATATCAGCATGGACAATTTTCAAAAAGATGCCAGCTATACAGCTAACAGAGGATAAATATTCGGACTATATAAAAAACTAAAAAAATAAAGAGTAAAAAAACCCGACAAATGATCCATTTAAAAATAGGCTATATGAGCTATGGATCTGAGCAAAGAATTGCCCCCTCCCCAAAATAAAAATGGCATCTCAAAAATGTTAACTCCACAGAGACTTTCTCAGCCATGCTTATTAATACTCTGTTCACAAGAGATAAGAAATAAAAGCAAACTAAATATTTAACTGATTAATGGACAATGCAAATGTACATATAGACAATGGGATCTATAAAGAAAAACAAAAACAAAAACATGTAATTTTCAGGTATATATAAGGAACTAGAAAGTATTATACTGAGTGAGGTGGACAGCCTAGAGCCAAACAAATACCATCAGTTCTCTCTTGCTTGTGCATCCTAGCTCTGAATCATTAAATGTGAATTTATTACCTGGAGTAACCATAGAAACCAGGAAATCAAAAAGGAAACAAGGGAGAGCATAGATTTGAGAAGTGGGGGTTCACAGGAATAATTGGAGGGAGTTGGAAATTATTTCAATATAATATACAAATATTAAATCAAAACAAATTAAAAATGAAACCTTGGAAATGTTTTATATCATTATTTAATGTACTCTGACCTCACCCTTGTGTGGTGTACTGTGCTTCTTGTTAAGAAAGTCTAATTTACCATTTTCACTTTTGTTTGTAGGGGTAGTGTGAGATTATGTTTTTTTCTTCATACTGTTTGCCTAGATCAGGGAGCTATTACCTAGAAATTCTTGATCTTTAATGACTGCCTCTTTTCTTGGAATAAAAAGGGTTTACTTATTTAAGAAATGCAAAGAAGTACATCCATTCCATCTAGTTGAAAGTTGAGGTAAAGACAACGTAAGCTTTACATATGGATTAAAAATAGACAAATTAAACATGCTTATGAGTCTAGTAGTGAATATGTACACAATTTATGACAAAGATCATAGAGAATTACAGAGAAATACTTTTTAATTAGTAATTCTAGGTCAATTGGGCCTATAGATAAGCATGAGGTTTAATCGTATTTTATAAAATGTAAAAGTATGAACATAACCACTTGTAAGGAAATTGTATTTTTAGAAGAAAATGCAGAAAATAATTAATTTACTTATAAGACATAGAAATTGGTAAATTGGACAATACTGTGATTGTGACACCAGCAACTGGATAAAAATAAGACAAAGGGATGAAGATATTTGGACTTTGGAATAAACACAAATGATAAGGATAATTTAAAATTAATTTTAACTTTATTTTAATTTCTTACAAATCAGTTAAGAAAATATGACAGTCCCATAAAAAGTGGACACGTATCTTAACAGCCTTTAGAAAAGAGGTTATGCAGATGGTTGATTGATATAAAATCCATTCACATGTCTTAATTATGAATGAAGTGAAAAAAATCCATTGAGTTCTTAAATCATAATGAAGTCAAATGATAAATCAACAAAAAAGGATAACAACAAGACAAAGAGGCCTGACAGTATAGCTCAGCAGGTAAAGGTAGATGCCACAAGGCTGGGGAACCTCAGTTTGATCTCTGGTACCCACATGATGAAATGAAACAACTATATCCCATAAGTTGTCCTCACAGGCATGCTATGGCATATGTACATGTGTATGCATACACACAATAAATGTGATGAAATTAAAAATGAACAGACAACAAGAAGTATCCAAGCATTTGTAAATTAACAAAACATAATAAAAATTCATTGATTAGGCAGAACATTTCAAAAAACTATTTGAAGGAGATCTGGGTAACACAGAATGTTGGAATCTCCTTCCTAATGAAGAAGAGTCAGAATAAGAAAAACATAGTTTGTACTCCAAAAAAATATAGATAGAAAGTACTTTGAAAATAAGCAAATTAGTGATAAAATATTTAAAACGTGCAAAGGAAAAGGCAGGTGGCACACAGAAAAGAATAAGCCATAGCAAACATGGTTCCAACCACAAAGCTTCCTTGTTGGGGGAAGGAAGTATAACTCTCTTGACAAAGTTTTTTTAGGTTGACCCTGGTGAAAAAGGACCGGTAGTCAAATCCTGAGGACAAGTCCATAGTCCTGACAAACCTCGGTCTAGAAGGCTTTGATTGAAACAGTTTCCTTCAGCATATGTATCAACAGTGATGATGAATCTTTTTTTCCACCCTGAATGACTTAGAACAAGTAGTGGATGAGCTCCATCTTGACAAAAAAACTCTTGTTTGAAACTGAGCTATCTAAGGGAACTGAGAAGAAGGTACAACCACAGGCTCAGGATGAAAGACAGACTAAAGAAGCCTTAAAACAGGGTGTTGGGGTTGGATACTAGAAGCTTGTACTGGGCAGTAAAGTACATGGAGAAAGGCTCTCTGGCCCTTATGGTGAGGAGCATACCTCAACAACTGAGAATAACCCTGCAGCATGATTGTCCTGTGCTTGAAGAGCTATTGAGCCAATCTCTAAAGCCATCCAGCTTCATTAATTTGCTGCTGTAGAGTCAAAGATCTCAGAAGCCATCTGGATACTAGAAATCCACTGCTGCATCCTTCTGAGCACAGTGATTAATAGTTACAACATGTTTAAATACAAAACCTTATCCGTGCCTATTCTTATTTCAGGGCTAAGAGATCTTCCACACTGCTCGTATACTTGGGAAATAGTCCCTCTCTTGCTATAACATGTTGCTCAAAGGATGACTCACAGAAAGGTGAGGAAATTTTGCTCATGTCATAGACTGTGAATTCAAGTGTGGCCAGTGGAAGTCCCTTGTACGAAAAGAAGGGAAGACACTAAAGTGCTGACAAATTTGGAGATATTGGACACTTGTTTAATACAGGCTCAACACCAGCAACATAAATGATAAGAAATGAAGAATCCCCAAGTTATACTCATTGTCTACTCTCATGTATAATTGGCAGTCATAAAGTTTTGAGGACTGAGGAACAAGTTGCTCATAAGACTCACCATCATTTCGACTTTCTTTCACCTCTTGCCCCCATTTTTGCCACTTTGTCTTTTCCATTTTTTAAACTTTATAGTTTGAAAACATTATGCTATTATGTCCATGTTACAGATTTCATCTTGTTTGCTTACAAATTTTAATTTCAAATCTTTTTCATTATTGACTTTTTTCTTTACCTTCTATTTTGACTCTACTCTTTATTCTATAATTTTACCATCATTTTGACTTTTTATCTCATTTAATCCTATTTTCATTCTCCAACTTACACTATGTATGTTGCATGCATTTGAATATGTGAGTATCACATACAAAGGCTGGAGGGGAATGCTGGATGTTTTCCTTTGTTGCTCTTTCTTTATTCCCTTGAAACATAGTCTTTTGGTGAATCTGAAACTTGCTGTTTTCTTTGAATCCACAAGGGTGACCCCAGCTAAGACCCTAAGCAATAGAGGAGAGGGTGCCTGAACTGGCCTTGCCCTGTAGTCAGACTGATGATTATCTTAAATATCATCATAGAAACTTTGTCCAACAACATATGGAAACAGGCAGAGAACCACATTGGAGCACTGGACTGAGCTCCCAAGGTCCAGTTGAAGAATGGAAGGAGTGAGACTATGAGCAAGGAGGTCAAGACCATGAGGGGTTCACCCACTGAAACAATTTGTCTGAGCTAATGGGAGCTCACCAACTCCAACTGGATTGGGAGTGAAGGAGTATGGGATCAAACTGGACCCTCTGAATGTGACTGACAGTTCGGACAGACTGAGGGGCCACTGACAGTGGCACTGGGATTTGTCTCTACTGCATTTATCACCTTTTGGGGATCTTATTCTCTTTGGATGTATACCTTGCTCAACCTACATGTAGTAGGGAGGGCCTTGAACTTTCCACAGGGCAGGGAGTTTCATCCTCTCTTAGGATTGGAGGGGAGGGGTGGGAGGGTGTGTGGAGAGAGTGGGAATTTGGATAGGTATTTTTTAAAGTAATAAAAGAACATCAACAATAATAATAAAAGAAATGTGCTGTTTTATGTACAGTGGCTGACTAGCCAGTTCTATTGAGTCGCCTGTATCTTTACTCCAGTTCTAGAGTTAGAGTCAATGTAGCAATGCCTGGCTTCTTAAGTTGGTACCAGGGATCCTAACTCAAGTACTCAGGCTTGCTATGAGAATGCTTTTACCCTTTAAAGCTATCTTCTCATCTCTCCCATCTAAATTTATCTAGTGGTTTTTATTTGTACATTATTTGGAAAACATTTTTTCTTTTCTCTTTTTTCCTTGAATAATGTTTTCTTTTAAAAAATAAAGCTCCATGGGTAACACACTATGTTAAATACATAAGTTCTTATCTTAATTAGTTATTCTCTAATTAATGGAAAAAACAAAAACCCCTACTAAAGGAAGGAGGTAAATACAGAAGTGCAAGGAGGAAAGGGACAAATAACATGAAGGTTGTTTGATAAAGCTTCGATGAATAATACTATTCTATATTTACCTAAAACTATATAAAATCCAGATAGGTATATGTGCATGAATATACCTACATACTACATACACATGGGTTAAGAGACGTTATGGCACTTAGGCTGACAATGCTCCCCACAAAAATCATAAACTATCAAAAATTTCAGTATCAGGCATGAGAAGCTTCCTTTAAAATGACTGATTATGGTAGTTCAAAGGAATCCCAAGACAACACAGGCTGTTGATGTATCCAAAGACAGACATTACCTTAGAGTAAAGTGTTAGGAAATGGTTCTCCAATCAAATGGCCCCAAGAAACAAGTTGGTACAGCATCCTAATAGCTAACAAAATAGAATTCAAACAAAAATTAATCAAAAGAGATAGAAAAGGAGATTTCATATTCATCACAGGAAAAATCCAACAAGAGAAAATCTCCATTCTGAACATTTATACCCAAATACAAGGGCATTCACATTTGTAAAATAAAAAACAATACAACTTAAATCACACATCAAACCCCACAAATTAATAGTGGGATAAATCAACCCTCTTTACTCACCTCTGGACAGGACTGCCAGACAGAAACTTAACAGATAAATAAGGGAACTAACAGATATTATGACTTAAATGGGCTTAACAGACATCTATAGAACATTTCATCCAAACACAAAAGAATATACCTTCTTCTCAACACCTAATGGAATCTTTTCTAAAACTGACCACTTACTGGATAACAAAACAAACCTCAACAGATACAAAAAATTTGGAATAACCCCCTGTGCCTTACTGGATCACCTGGTTATTGTAGGGGCCACATGAAGGGAGGAATCAGCTCTCCTGCTCTCATACCTTCAGGGCTCACCTGTGACACTGATGAAAGTGTCAGCTCTAGTGTGTTATCCACGTGGGGTGCAGGGTCTGTTCTCCTGTGTGCTGCAGCAGGAGAAGGACAGGACTAGTTCTCTCACTCTCATGGCCCCAACTATCTCATATGTCTGTATATAAACAAAAATAAAAATTAAGTTAACAATGAAAAACAGAGCCACTTGTTCTTTTCTCTTTATTTACCTAACATTTTAATTCACTTTGCCTTCTCTTTTCCTTTAATTTATAGAACCATGACTCTCCACTATTTTCTTCATTCCATGCCCCTTTCCTTTATCTAATTAATTTAGATCCTTTGTCTAATTTATTTAGCATTTCTATTTATCTAAAAAGAATTCCTTTAACTTCAGACAACACTTTTCATTTTTTTTACAGTCATTGATGATGTATTAGTGGACATTTATGGAATTTTTAATGGATTATTTATATTTTTATTTTATGTGTATAAATGTTTTTGCTTGCATGTATGCACCATGTTGTGTAGAACCTGCAGAGGCCAGAACAAAGTATTGAATCCCCAATACTTCACAAACAGTTGTAAGCTTCTCTGTGGGTGCTGTCAACTGAATCCGGATCCTCTGTAAGAGTAGTATATGCTTTAACCTCTAATCTGTCTCTCCAGAACTACATTGATAGCTTTTCAGTGTAGTTCTACATCTGCTATGATGATTTTGTTAATATGTAACAGTTTGTGTTTCCCATCTGTGTGACACTAGGGATTGATCCAGTCATTCAGATTATCCCTATAGAGAATCTGACAATATATCCAAACTAAGAGATATGCAAATCATAGATCTTCAAAACAAGAGGTGTGAAGAATCAAGAAAACTCACTTCTCCAAAAGATCTCAGCTCCTCCAGTATAAAATCAACCACTGCCATAGATAAAATCCTGGGTGAACATCTTAAAAGGCTGCTAGAAAAAGTCGGCAATGACCTCAAAGAGGATACAAACAAGCAGAGTAATTAAATCCAAGGTTTAAAGATGAAAGTCATCAACACAGAGAGAAATTAACTAAATGTCAGCAACATGGAAGACAATCTTAAAAGAAAAAAAAGAGTTCTTTTGTGTGTGTGGGAGGGAACAACATTGCATTGACTCATTTAAAATAATTCAATAAAAGCCATAGTGGAAGTCATCATCAAGCAAAGGAAAGCTTATCAACAATGAAGAACAAGGTCAAGCAAGTACTATGTTAAAGTATCTATAAAGGAAATACCGACATGAGCGTGAGCACAGCATGCTACAGCTCTGAGATTCCGTCAAGGGCCAACTCTAAGAATTCACAGGCCAAAAGAAGAACCTGAAATTAAAAAACAAGCAGACACAGAAAATGTATTGAGTAAAATTATACCACAAAATTCACCAAATCTACAGAAAGAAGTAAATAATTAAACACAAGAAACATTTAGAATGTCAAATAGGTATAAGCAGAGAAGAACCTCTTCCTGCCATATCATAGTAAAGATGTAAAAACTACAGTGAAAGCTGGGAGGTGGTGGCACACGCCTTTAATCCCAGCACTCAGGAGGCAGAGGCAGGCGGATCTTTGTGAGTTCGAGACCAGCCTGGTCTACAAGAGCTAGTTCCAGGACAGGCTCCAAAAGCCACAGAGAAACCCTGTCTCAAAAAACAAAAGAACAAACAAACAAAAGCAAAAAAAAACTACAGTGAAAAGAAACAGTATTAAGTGTCTAAAGGAAAGCATCAACTAGCTTACAAATATAGATAAGTTGGATATCACCAGATATCTCATTGGTATCTCTAAAAGTCAGGAGAATGATATATTTTAAGCTCTGAAAATAAATCACCAACAGCCAAGATTGTTATCTTTTAGACTTAATGGAGAAACATAACATTTCAAAGGAGGTAGTCCACAGTCACATCAACACTGCAGAAGATACCTAAGGAAAAACTAT
The DNA here is from genome assembly GCA_028555095.1 of Dicrostonyx torquatus. Lineage (NCBI taxonomy): Eukaryota > Metazoa > Chordata > Mammalia > Rodentia > Cricetidae > Dicrostonyx > Dicrostonyx torquatus. The sequence goes on along the minus strand of JAQHUG010000094.1, from coordinate 3,648,387 downwards.
ATACAAAAGAGGAAAAAGGATATTATCATTCATGAAAGTCCATAAAAATGTAAGTCTTGTATGAAGAATTACTAAAAAAAAGAAAGAAAGAAAGAAAGAAAGGAAACAACTTTTCTCATGTAGGAAACTAACAAATCCATAATACTTATAATACAGAAATAAAACAAACAAGCAAACAAACAAACAAACAAAAATACTCTAACCGGGAAAGCAATCAATGAAATTAGCATCTCTTAATAATTTTAAAAATAAATCATCCCCCTCCTCTGCTCCCCTAGAGGTGAGTATCTGGGTTCCCAGTTGGACCACCTTGCTTTCTAGGCCCTAGCCCTTGGAGGCACATCAGTAAGACCTGAAAATCACAACACAGATGAAGCATAAGGAAACAATCTTAAAAATAAATTCACAAAGATAATAGACATCCTTAAAGAGGAATTGAAAAATTCTCTTAACATTTGAAATAGACAAGATCACTTGACAAAATTGAGAATATAAGGGTGGCGGGAGAAGGGGGTGGTAAAAGGGAAAAAGAGGGAAAGGGAAAGGGGCGAGGAGAACTTGAGGGAATTAGATCATTGAGATGGAGGAAGAACAGAGATGAGAGCAAGGAGAGAGATATCTTGATTGAGGAAGTCATTATGGGGTTAGCAAGAAACCTGGCACTAGAGAAATTCCCAGGAATCCACAAGGATGACCCCAGCTAAGACTCTAAGCAATAGAGGAGAGGGTGCTTGAACTGGCCTTGTGCTGTAGTCAGAATGATAAATATCTTAAATATCACCATAGAACCTTCATCCAGCAACTGATGGAGACAGAGGCAGAGACACGCATCAGAGCACTGAGCTGAGATCCCAAGGTACAGTTGAAGAGTAGAAGGAATGAGAATATGAGCAAAGAGATCATGGGTTCACCCACTGAAACAGTCTACCTGAGCTAATGGGAGTTCACCAACACCAGCCAGGCTGGGAAGGAACAACCATAGGACCAAATTTGTCCCTCTGAATGTGGTTGACAGTTAAATGGCTAGGGCAGACTGAGTGGCACGAGGATTTATCCCTACTGCATGTACTGGCTTTTGAGGAGCATATTCTCTTTGGATGGGTACCTTGCTCAGCCTAGATACAGTAGGGAGAGCCTTGAACCCTCCTCAAAGCAATGTGCCTTGCCTTCTCAGAAGAGTGGATGGGGTGGGGTGGGATGTATGTGGAGGGAATGGGAAGAGGGGAGGGAGTGGAAACTTGGATTGGTATGTATAATTAAAAAGAAGATAGTTTCTTTTCTTTTTTAAAATAAGTAAAGAAAGAAAGAAAAGAAAAATTCCCTTAAAGAAATGAAGGAAAAGACAAACAAAAATTAGAAGAAATCAATAAATACCTTAATAAAAGCAAAGAAAAAACAATCAAACAGATGAAGGAAAGGGTTCAAGACTTGAAAACTGAAATAGAGGCAATAAAAAACACAATTTGAGGGAATTCTGGAATGAAAAACAAAACAAACCTCAACGGATACAAAAAAATTGGAATAACCCCCTGTTTCTAATTGGATCACAATGGCTTTAAGTTAGAACTCAGCAAGAAGACCAGAAATTACACAAATTCATGGAAATTGAGAAGTTTTCATCTAAATCACCACTGGGTCAAAGAAGAAATAAAAAAAAGGAAAAGAAATTAAAGACTTTCTAGAATTCAACCAAAATGAAAGCGTAACATTGTGGTGCCTGCACTACCTGGAACCACAATCAGGGAAGGGTCTAGGGATTAAAGAACATATAGAGACTCTTGAAGCAAGAATGCCAATTTTATTGTGTTCCATGGCAGCTTGTATAGTGCTCTCCTTGATTAGTGGCCATACCCTAGCTGCGAGGAAATAGAAGCTGCGATCAAAAACCTCCCAACCAAAAAAAGCCCAGGGCTAGATTGTTTTAGTGCAGAATTCTACCAGAACTTCCAAGAAGAGTTAAAGCTTATATTCCTCAAAGTATTCCACATATTAGAAACAGAAGGCTTACTGCCAAACTCTTTTTATGAAGCTACAGTTACCCTGATACCAAAACTACACAAAGACTCAACCAAGAAAGAAAATTACAGACCAGGCTCACTCATGAGCATGAATGCAAAAATTCTCAATAAAATTCTGTCAAACCAAATTCAAGAACACATAAAAAAAATCATCCATCATGACCAAATAGGCATCATCCCAGAGATGCAGGGCTGGTTCAACATATGAAAAATCTATCAATGTAACCCATCATATAAATAAACTGAAAGCAAAAAATCATATGATCATTTCATTAGATGTGGAAAAAGCATTTGACAAAGTTCAACACTCCTTCATGATAAAGGTCTTGGAGAGATTAGGGATACAAGGTTCATACCTAAATATAATAAAAGAAATATACAGAAAGCTGACAGCTAGCATCAAATTAAATGGAGAGAAACTCAGAGTGATTCCATTAAAATCAGGAATAAGGCTGTCCACTCTCTCTATATCTCTTCAACATAGTTATTGAAGTTTTAGCAATAGCAATAAGACAACATAAGGAGATCAAGGGGATTCTAATTGGAAAGGAAGAAGTTAAACTTTTGTTATTTGCTGATGATATGATAATGTATATAAGTGACCCCAAAAACTCTACCAGAGAACTCCTACAGCTGATAAATGCCTTCAGTGAAGTGGCAGGATACAAGATCAACTCAAAAAAATCAGTAGCCCTCCTATACACAAAGGATAAAGAAGCTGAGCGGGAAATCAGAGAAACATCACCTTTCACAGTAGCCACAAATCACATAAAATATCTGGGGGTAACATTAACAAAGGTTGTGAAAGTCCTATTTGACAAGAACTTTAGGTCTTTGAAGAAAAGAATTGAAGAAGATACCAGAAAATGGAAAGATCTCCCATGCTCTTGGATAAGAAGGATCAACACAGTAAAAATGGCAATATTACAGAAGATAATCTATAGATTCAATGCAATCACCACCAAAATCCCAGCACAATTCTTCACAGACCTTGAAAGAATAATACTCAAGTTCATGAGGAAAAACAAAAAAAACAGGATAGCCAAAACAATCCTATACAATAAAGGAATTCTAGAGGCAGTAACATCCCTGACATGTTAACAGCTTGGTATTGGTATAAAAACAGAGATGGTGACCAATGGAATTGAGTTGAAGACCCGGATATTAATCCACACACCTATGAACACCTGATTTTTGACAAAGAAGCTAAAATTATACAGTAGAAAAAAAGAAATCATCTTCAACAAATGATGCTGCCATAAATGGATATTGACATGTAGAAGAATGAAAATAGATTCATATCTATCCCCATACACACAAGTTCAAATGGATCAAAGACCTCAGCATAAATCCAGCCACACTAAACCTTGTAGAAGAGAAAGTTGGCAGTTACCTTGAATGCATTGGCACAGTAGATCACTTCCTGAATATAACACCAGTAGCACAGACATCGAGATCAACAATTAATAAATGGGACCTCCTGACACAATCAAGCTTCTGTAAGGCTAAGGATATATTCAACTAGAGAAAAATGCAACCTACAGAATGGGAAAAGATCTCCACACAACCCCACATCTGACAGAGGGCTGATTTCCAAAATATACAAAGAACTCAAGAAACTAGACATCAAAATACCAAATAATCTAATTAAAAATGGGGTACATATTTCAACAGAAAATTCTCAACAGGAAAATCTCAAATGGCCAAACAGCACTTAAGGAATTGCTCAACATCCTTAGCCATCATAAAAATGTAAATCAAAACAACTCTAAGATACCATCTTACACATGTCAGAATGCCTAAGATAAAAGATGCTAATGACAGCTTATGCTGGAGAGGATGTAGAGTAAAGGGAACACCCCTCCATTTCTTGTGGGAGTGAAAACTTCTACAGCCCCTTTGAAATCAGTAAGGCAGTTTCTCAGAAAATTGGGAATCAGTCTACCTCAAGACCTGGCAATATCACAGCAATATTACTCTTGGCCATATACGCTAAGGATGCATAAGTGTACCTCAAGGATATTTGCTCGCCTATGTTCATAGCAAAATTATTTATTTATTTATTTATTTATTTGTTTATTATTGTTAAAAGAAGAATTTACATTTACTCCCCTTGTTCCCGGCCCTCCCGCTCCTCCACTACCCCACCACCCTCCCCCTGCTTCTTTAAGATGGGGCAGGATACCCTG
>JAQHUG010000094.1:3618755-3641907 GCA_028555095.1 Dicrostonyx torquatus | reverse complement strand
CTGTTCTCTTCCTCTCTCTCTCTCTCTCTCTCTCTCTCTCTCTCTCTCTCCTTCTTTCCCTCTTTTTCTCTCTCCCCTCTTCTTCTTCCCTTTCTCCTCCATAATTCACCTAATAAATGTTTGACTTTACTACCCATCTGGTCTCATGCACCTGCCGCTGCCTGCCCGCAGCTGCTGCCATTGCCATCATTGCCACGTGGTTTCGACCTGCACAAGCTTCTGGGGACCCGCCACCATCAGGGACTGCCCACGTGGTCTTGTGCAACCCACGTGGACTCACAGCAAGCTGCTGGGGGACCCCCATAAACCAAAAAGCATAACATTTTTGCCATGTGACTGGGGAGGTCTTCCAGCGAGAATCCTGGGACCGAACCGCAACCGGGGATTATCTTGAGAATGACCCACATGTTCCATCCAATGGTGAGTGTTTGCATTCCGGTCAGGTTACTGTTTCTTTGAACCTGGGGAACTGACCAGCAAACCAGGGTCTTCAAGGCTACAGTTGTTCCCTTCACTGGCATTCACCTGTTGGTCACTTCCCTTAGCTAAGATTATGTTTGGACTGAGCAGGGGTCACTCTGCCCATGTTAGCACTGTACACTCTGTGCGGTGCATTCACCTGGGGACCCAGGGTCCCTTGGATTCTTCTTTCTCTTTTTTCCATTTTTTTCCCCTTTTTTTCCCCCTTGCCGTAAAAAGCTGCTTGGAGAGGCTTCTGACCTCTCTGGCTTCCAGTCACCGAGACTGAATCCAGTCAGGCTTTACCTTCCCACCCATAGGTCTACCTGGAGGACACTCCCCTATGGGTCTTGGAAGGTCATGCTGATTTGCTGTTTTGCGGGTTTACACGATTTTAGTTGTTGGGTAGTGAGTTTTTTTTCTTTTCCAATTCCAGCCATGGCGTGTGGCATGGTGCAGTATTTTTCAGTTCCAGCCTTTTGACCCTCCCCTCTGCTGCTTGTGGCATTGCAGCTCAGCAACAGGGTGGATCATGCATCTAGGTCTCTCTTATTATCAAGCTTAAAATCCCTGTATCTCAAAAATTATGGCTTTTTCATACAACGTGTGGCTGTCGCCATTTTGACTGGGGTCAAAGGACTTTGTTGCCATCTTGGCTGAGACCAAGGTCAAGTGACCATGTTCCACCATCTTTATTGAGGTATTCCCCACGTGGTTCTCCACTGTTAACTCTCTAGCCTGGTCAGGTGACCAGATTCTCCCATCTCTACTGAAGTATACCCTGTCTTGTCCCCTGGTTTACTTATGGTTTTTGTCTCTAAATTCCTCTTCTTGACTCTGTTGCATATGTGTTCTATACAGTGGCATGCCTTTGATAGGGCCCACCAAAGCATCCACTTCAATTCCTGTTCACTCTCTCTGTATGTGTGTTCATACATGTAATTTAAATGCACCTATGCTTAATGTTATAATTGTACATTATATCTCATTTCAGACTATAAAATCAGTAAGTCTCATGTTTTAAACTGGTATGTACTTTTAAGCTTCCTACAAAATATATTCAGTATGCCATTACCCTTCTATTACAAGCAGTTTTTCTTCTTTCTGTTATTTTATGAGTGTAAATCTTACCTGTTAAGTTGAGAGCCAATGCGGTCAAACATAGACCCAGCTCTCCAGGCAGATTCTATACTGTAGTTTTCGTTGATAAACAGCCTTCAACTGCTCAGAGATCTGGGGAATATGGCATTTATTTAAAAAAAACAAACAACTTTTTATAACAAAAGAGACAGGTTGGCTCCCAACAGCACTCAACTTCCTCCAAAGAAGACACAAGACAAATGGGCACACAACAACATCCATCCACAGTTTGCTTCACCACTGGGTCTAGGCAAAGCTGCCTTTCATCTAAGCTGAAGATCTCCTGATGTGGACAGAATCGCTGGAATCAACAGCCTAGCTGCTTTGGACAAGGTAGGCCTGTCTTCCTACAGATTTCTTAGCCCACGGGACCTTCTGGAGCCTGGCAGGCCCTGTGCTAAACAGCAAAAGGCAAATGCAGCCTTCAGCGATCATGGAGGACCCTGAAGAGTAGCTCTGGGTGCCAACCAAGTAAGTTCTCTATCATTTTTTAATCAGTAACTCAAACAAAATTTTATCCTTCTCAAAGATTTCTGATGCAGTCTGATAGCTGAGAGGCTTTGTCAGTTTAAAAAGACAACCTCACTAAACAAGTTTCAGATCAAATTTCTTTTCTATCTCATGATGCCTTCCATAGTCTTAAAAATACTTTTCATTGTGCAAAAAATATGTCACAGTCATTCTAACATAAATATGCTACCGTTTATACAATGTATGTGTCTAAAGCTTCTGTTCTCATAAACCCAAAGAATTCTTGTGAGTTCCAGAGAGGTGAATTAAGGGATTCACCTTAAACAGGTCAGAACCCTCCCCTTCAATTCCCTGGTCCTAAAATTTTTTCCTTAATTTAACTCTGTTCTTTGTTCTGCCAATACTGTAAACAGGTGTAAGAGACACCAGACATTTCCATGCACAAACACCAGACAGGGGTAAAGAGACCAGCTATAACAGGAAGTAGCCAGCACCAGCCATCTCAGGTTCCCCCCCCGAAAGACAACACCCACAAATAAGCCAGAAGCAGTCCTGAGAATCCGCCGCCCCAATTCCTTCAACCTGTGGTGCTTAAATCCCCCGCTTTTTATTATGAAAAAGAGCTAGGAATGTAATGGATACTGTCTCTTTAAGAGCAAGCCATGCCCACTCCTTATCTGCCTGCAGCCTGCCTGCAGTTCACAGACTTCTCTCTCTCTCTGTCCCCACTCTCTGAAGAAGCAGGTGTGCTTCTTCTGCTCTCCCCTCTCCTCTTCTTCTTTCCTTCTCTTTTTCTCTCCTCTCCCCTCTTCTTCCCTTTCCAATCCATAATCCACCTAATAAATGTTTAACTTTACTACCTGTCTGGTCTCATGCACCCACCGCTGTCTGCCCACTGCCGCTGCTACTGCCACCATTGCCACATGGTCTCGACCCGCGAAAGCTGCCAGGAACCCACCACCATTGGGGACTGCCCGTGTGGTCTCGTGCCACCCATGGGGACCCATAGCAGGCTGCTGGCAGACACCCATAAACTAAAACGAACAATACCTGGCATTGGGGAAATTTTCAGGAATCCACAAGGATGACCCTAGCTAAGAATCTAAGCCATAGTGGAGAGGGTGCCTTATCTGTTCTACCCTGGTAAGTGGATTGATGACTAACTCAATTGTCATCATAGAACCTTCGTCCAGTAACTGATGGAAGCAGATGCAGAGATCCACAGCAAAGCATTGTGCCAAACTCCTGTAGTTGAGTCATAGAGAGGGAGGAGTGATAATATGAGCAAAGGGGTCAAGCCCATGATGGGGAAATCTACCGAAACAGCTGATCTGAACTAGTGGGAGCTCACTGACTCTTTACAGCTGGGAAACTTGTATAGGACCAAAGTAGGCCCTCTGAATGTAGGTGAAAATTGTGTGGCTTCTGCAGTTTGTGGGGTCACTGGCCATGGAGCCACTATTTATCCCTAGTGCATGAACTGGCTTTTTGGAACCCATTCCCTGTGGAGGGATACCTTGCTCTGCCTAGATACAGGGAGAAGGGCCTTGGTCCTGCCTCAAGTTATGTGACAGACTTTGTTGATTTCCCATAGGAGGCCTTACCCTCCCTGAGAAATGGATGTGGAGTCGGGTGCAGGGAAAGGTCTTAGGAGCCAGAGTAGGGGAAGGAGGGGGAACTGGGATTGGTATATAAAATTAAAAAATTATTTAAAAAATAAAATTAAATTTATATGATCCCTAGTTTAAAAAAATGGCATGTTATTGGCATAAAAAGATACACATTGATCAATGGAATAGAATGAATGACACAGATGTAAGTCTATACACATATAAAGATGCCAAAAATCACACAGTAGAGAAAGTACAGCATCTTCAACAAATTAACATTATTGAGAAAAACATTGAGATCTGAATCTCTGAAACTTCTAAAGGAAAGACAAGGGAGTAGATTTCAGGATATATGCTCAGATCAGGGTTTTCAAATAGGGCCCCAGTTTAACAAAACTTAAGATAAACAATCAATAAATGGGACCTCAGAAAGTTAGAAAGGCTTCTGTACTGCAAAGGAATCTGTTAATCAACTGAAGAGGAAGAAGAAAGAATGAAAAAAAAGAAAAACAAACTCCGGCTACCTATACATCTGATAGAGTGTCTAACCTGAACAAAGGACTCAGAACCTCAACACTAAGAAAAAATACCTGACTTTAAATGTACTGTAGAAAAGAACAGTGGTGTGGGAAGTCCTTCTGTATACATGTTGCATATGTAAATAAAGAAGATGGCTTGGCCCGTGATAGGGCATGGTAGAGCTAGGCGGGGAAAAATAAACTGAGTGCTAGGAGAAAGAAGGCAGAGTCGCAAGACACCATGTAGCCTCCACTGGGGACAGATGGTCCAGGAAGCCACAGCCACGTGGCAAAATGCAGATTAATAGAAATGGGTTAAATTAAGATGCAAGAGCTAGCCAATAAGAAGCTAGAGCTAATAGGCCAAGCAGTGATTTAATTAATACAATTTCTGTGTGGTTATTTCATGTCTGGGCAGCCAGGAATAAGGGAAAGAATGAGCAGCTTCCCCCAACAGAACAGTTGTTCTTAAAAGAAATAAATATGGCTAAGAAATATTTTTAAAATGTTTGATATCTTTAGTTATCTGGCAAATGAAACAAGAACTCCATTAAGATTTGATTTTATACCAGTTAGAATGACTAAGATGAAAACAACAAAGAACAACAACTGCTGTCAGTGATTTGGGGGAAGGGGAACTCTCAGTCACTGGAACTAGGAGTGCAAAATTATGCAAACACTTTGGAAATCATTGTACTGGTTCTTCAAAAAGTTTAGAAATAGATTTGCCATGAGATCTAGCTATACCATTTCCAGGCATATATCCAGTTGACCATTTATCTTACTGTAGACATCCCATGCTCACCCATGTTTGCCACTCTATTTACCATATCCAGGAAATGGAAACAACCCATGTGCACATCAAATGAAGACTGGCCATGAAAATGTAGTACTTATACATCATGGAATTTGTTTAGCTGTACACTAGTTTTACATCAGTTTGACATAAACTAGAGTCATCTAAGGGGAAGGAACCTCAATTGAGAAGGTGAATCCACAAGATTGAGAAGCAGAGAGACGAGACTATATGTCATTATCTTAACTCATTACTGATGGAGAGGGGCTCAGCCCATTATGGGTGGTGCTGCCCCTGGATTCTATTTGAAAGCAGACTGAAAAATAAGGAACAAACCAGTGTAAGGTACTCCTTCATGGGTTCTGCATCAGCTCCTTCCTCCAGGTCCCTTCCCTGTTTGAATTCCTACCTTGACTTCCTTTGATGATGAACATTGACGTGGAAGTGCAAGCAGAGACTGCTCGTTCATTTCTCGGCCACCCAGACCCAAAATAATCACACAGGCACTGTGTTAATTAAAACACTGCTTGACCTTTTAGCTTATGCATATTTCTAGCTAGCTCTTACATATTAAATTAACCCATTTCTATTAATCTGTCTATCACCATGTGGTTATGACCTACCGTTAAGGTTCTGTCTGGCATCCTATTCTGCACTGCAATAGGCACAAAGCACCTTCTTTATTAACTAATGGTATTCACAGCATACTAAGGGGAATCCCACATTATGGAAGTGTAAGCAAAATAAACCTTTTCCTTCCCAAGTTGCTTTGATCATAGTGTTTCATCACAACTATAGTAAACTTGACCTAAAACAAGCTGCAAAGAAAAATGAAATTTGCAGGTAAATGGGTGAAGCCTTAAATAACATTATACTGATTGAGGTAACCAAGACCAAGAAAGACAAGGGTCACATATCACACATAGGTGAATGCTTGCATCAAATCTTTAGATTTGAGTGCTAAATTTGGAAGGCATAAAAAGTTCAATAGCCTAGAAAGTGATCATTGGTGGCTAGGGGAAGAAAGATTTTAAGGGAAAGTTATAGTAAAACATAGTAGATATGAAGGGGGAAGGGAACAATGGGTACAGAGGCTTAACTGGGACTAGGGCAATGGTAGAGTAGGGTAGAAGAGATGGGAAAATAACTAAGAGTAAGGACGTGTCAAAAGGATGTAGCATGTTTGTATGCACACACACATCTGTGTGTAATAATATAAAAACTGTAATTGGAGTTGCTCTACACAGGGAAAAATATTCTTCTTAGAATAGTAGATTGTCAAATAAAAATGTCATTGAGAAGTTTATGATACCACCTTTTAATGTTTTATGGGGCATCCCAGAGATCCCCTAATAAATACAAACTATTGTGTTTTCTCTTGTTTTTTCACTAGAAGTTGAAGTCCCTATTGTTGAGTATACCACACACTGAGAAATCAAGTTGGCACTGGCCAGAAAGCTTCCTCCAGGCTAACTATCTTTCATAGCACCAGAAGATGCTATGTAGGTTGCTGGGGAAGAAAACTCAACTGTGTTACCTATCTCTGAATACAAGCTACAATAATGACCAAGCTGGCAAGATAAGCCTTTAGGTGCAATAGTTGCACAAATGAAAATGGGTAACCAACTGATTTCTGGCTGTATTTAAGACTTGTTCCATAGGAGGAAGAACATGCTTAGTACTTTAAATCCAGCCCAGAGCCCTTGCTATTGTTATTTTACCAAATGAACATAGTATTGACCCAGTTTCTAAGTATATATTTCTATACCTGTAGATTAGTGCAATTCTCAGACTTCATCAGAGAAGTTTAACTGTCCCGTGGATAGCAGTAAACAGAGAAATGTACAACTGGTAAATGTGCAGAGAATAAGTGTTTGTGGGAAAAGGAAATCTACATCATAACTGCTTCTGCTAGGGAATGTTGCATGCGAGGGACACAAAATTGCAAGAGCAAAATCCAGGAAGGATTGAAATTAGACAGTGTCTTCTAATGTAACAAAAACATAGCACTCATGAACTCACAGCAACTTTGGTTCCCTGTACAAGCACAAGCCAGTCCACATTTTAGCAAACAGTCTGGAGAGCCCATGAATCCTTACCCATAGCCAAGACAGGTGGTGACTGCTGGAAGAGGGTGAGCCAGTTTTTCTTAGGAGTATGGCTCCTTTGGGTTTGATAACTATAGTTGTTTCTTTTTCACTCTTTGGGCCCACGACCCAGCTTCCAAATAAACACACGGAGACTTATTCTTACTTATGAATGCCTGGCCTTAGCTTGACTTGTTTCTAGCCACATCTTATGAAATAAAATATCATGTTTCCCTTTAATTATGCTTTGCTTCTTGGCTTTTTACCTTTCTTTATCCTTCCTTCCTTCCTTCCATCCTTCCTTCCTTCCTTCCTTCCTCCCTCCCTCCCTCCCTCCCTCCCTCCCTCCCTCTCTCTCTCTCTCTCTCTCTCTCTCTCTCTCTCTCTCTTTCTTTCCTTCCTACTCCATGACTTGTTGTGTGGCTGAGTGGCTGGTCCCTGGTGTTCTCTCCTTTGTTTTTATTATTCTTCCCTCTTCTCTTGAGCCTACATGTCTCCACCTATTTCTTTTCTGTTCCTGGAAGCCCCACCTATTCCTCTCTCCTGCCTTGCTATTGGGCATTCAGCTCTTTATTAGCCTAATCAGGGCAAAGTTTTAGGCAGGCAAAGTGAAACAGCTTCACGGAGTTAACAAATGCAACATAAAAGAATGTAACACATCTTTGCATCATTAAACAAATATTACACGGCATAAACAAATGTAGCACATCTTAAATATCCACATCAGATAGTGCCCACATTCAAGAGTGTATGGGTAGCATAATTGGACTCAGTAAGTCATTTCTTAAAAAGCAGACATTAAGAGAGGGGTAAGGGGTAGATCTGAGAGGAGTTAACCTGATAAATGTGGGACAAATATCAAAATTCATCATATTCATTTATGACATTTTTAAAGAATTACTATATAAAGTATATTTAAAATAAATAGAGACTGTATAGATAACTCAGTGGCTAAGAGAGCTTACTGTTCTTATAGAAGACCCAAATTTCAATCCTAGCAACCATTTTATGTGACTCATAGCAACCTGTAAGTCCAGTTCTTGGTAAGCTTAGGATCTATTCTAGCCAATGGCGTGCTTATACTCACATTTACAAGCCCACATACAGAAATATACACATTTTCTAGTTTTTAAAAATAAGAAAGTGCTGCAAACATTTGCTTTTCTTTTTAAGTTTTCATAGAATTTTCTGAGTTGACTTTAAGTTTGCAGAATCTTTAAGTGATTTTTTAAATGCCAGTTCACTTGAAAGTGTAGGTCAGTTGTAAAGCTTCTCATGCTGTTATATTAGAAGCTAATAATTTACTTTTAAGTTTTAGGTTTTTGTTTGCCTGTTTGTGTTTTTGTTTTTGCTTTTTTTGTAGAGGATGTACAAGTAAATGTAGAGGATTTGTTTAGATGTAAAGGAAGGCTGGTGTGTCTAGGTACAGAAAGAAGAATGAAAATGGAAAAGAAATTGTTTTGTCTTTTGTTTTTATTGAAATAGAGTCTTGCTTTGTAGACCAGGTTGGTCTTGAGTTTACAATCTCCTGCTTTAGTCTCCAGAGTGCTGGGATGATGAGCATATGGTACCATTGTCATACACAGAAAGACTGCCTTTTTCTGAATTGCAAATTTATTCATTGGAAGGAGCAAAAACAAAGTTAGAATGGAAAAGGAAAATGAAATCTCCATGTCTTCCAAATCCACAACATAAAAAGAATAGTGCAAATGTCCTACCTGAGCACAATATTTGCAGGGCACTGTAAAAAAATGCTTATAAAATACTAGGTTTAGTAAGTATAAATCTATTTTTCTTTTGAAAAAGAAGCTCAAATGTAACATATTATCGTAAAGAAATGTGGTAGGAAAAAATTCAGAGCTGTATATAGCACACATTTAACAGCAATTATCTTAGGAAGTAAAAGTTTCTTTGGCTATTTTTCAAAACATTATTCATAGAATGATTTATTATGTATAATCATTTTTTTCTCACTCCTTTTTCTTGTCCTTTATTTCTTCCTTGGAAAGCATTCTAAGCTACAATACCAGTCCATGCTTTCTGTCCTTTTTTGATCTCTCTCTCTCTCTCTTTTATTAGTTCTTTGAGATTTTCAAATATGTTTTTATAACACTCAACTATCTCCCCCAACTTCCCAGATCCACTTCCTTTTCCTTATCCTCCAAATTTTATGTCCTAGTTTGCTTTTAATCGTCCAATAACAATTTGTGCTGCCAAAATTTTCTTGGATGTTTGATTCTCCACTGGAGAGTGGTTGACTTACCAGGATCAACACTTAGAGAAAAAATGTCTTTCCATTTCCCAGCAGCTAATAGATCTACTCCTAAGGGTGTGATTATATGCCCAAATGTGAAAATTCCTCTCTCCATTATGGGATATGGTCTGATTTAGGCTTGTACAGGCTTTATATACACTGTCACAACTACTGTTGAGTTCATATGTGTAACTTTCCTGATGTGTCCAGAAGACCTTTCCTTGTCATAATCTACTGCCTTTTGCTAATCTTGTCTTTCTGTCACTTCTTCTGCAATCAATCATGAGTCTTGAGAGGTGAGGTTGATGTATATTTAATATTGAGCATTCTGCGGTCTCTTTTTCTCTGCACTTTGGCCAGTTCTTGATGTTACATATTATTATATATAATATTATATATATTATATTATGTAAATATAATCTTCTCATATGAGAGTTGAGAGCTGCATTGATCTATGGATATAAAAATAATTCCCTAGAAATTAGTTTAATACTGTGCTCATTTAGCAACATAATTGTAGCAGTTTCTCTCCTAGGACCTAGGACCTGTCTATTCCTGCTCATCCACGTAAGTATAAAGTTTTCAGATAAATGGATGTAGGTGAAAACTATTATATTAAATAAGGTAACCCAGACCCAGAACACAAATGTCAAATGCTTTCTTTCATCTGTGCAGAATGTTAGCTTTGAATCTTCAGCTATGTGCTTTTTATTTAGAATACCCATAAATATCAGAAAATCACTAAGGGTCTGTGGAAATGGACTTTCAAGAGAAGTGAGATAGAACACACTGGATTGAATGGTTGAAAGGGAATTATGGAACAGAAAGGGTTAAACTTGGGTGTGAGGGTAGGATAGGGTAGAAGAGGGCGCATGGGGAGGAAAAAATAATACTGAGGACTTTTCTGAAAAAAATATGCAACAACAGCTTTTTAAAAGACCAAGACTTTGAAAGGAAGCAAGGAGGGGCCATGGAAGGGTTTGGAGGAAGGAAAAAATGGGAATGGTGAAAAATTAAAATCACCTTATAATCACAAAAATGAAAGAAAAAAATTAGAAAAAAATCATGGAAACCTACAATAATAGAAACACACACACATATTCTGTAACAATACAACAATGATCCTACTATATATCAGATATTAACCAATAAAAATCTCAGTGCCAGGAATGAATTATGTTTCTTGGAGTTGTTGGCCAGTGAGGTCCAATATACCCACATATATTACAGCATATTGCCATTGATTTTGGTTACCCTTCAGGTAATGCAAGGAAAATCCTATTGCTGGAAACATCACATACTTGAGTGAAATGATATGGTGAACATGGTAAAATCAAGATGGGACTTACCTGGAAGCTTCATTCAAGATAACGTTCACAGTGTTATAAGATGCTATGTGAGCTACCAGAGGAGGAAAGTAATCATCAAATTATACCCAGCTATGTACTCTGAGAGCTACAATAATGACTGGCTTGGCATGACATGCCCACGGGTGCAACAGAAGTACAAATATCATGAGAATAACCAATCACTCTCTGATTGGATTTAAATCCCTTTCTACAAGATGAAACCCATACCTCTAAACTTTATTGGGCCAAGAATCTAGTGTTTTCATTGTTATGCAGTAAGAAGGTAATACTTGTTATCCTTTACAAAATTAAACTAAAACTTTTAAGCAAAGTTATATCAGGACTCCAAAGAAGTTTGTTACAAATACAAAGGAGCATGGGTATTAGTTAATTCACTTCTTCACACTATCATTTGGAAAACAAAGCCAAGAGACTCAGCTAAGATTTGAGTTTTATGCTCTAAATTCTTCTCCAGTAATTTTTCTTACTCCACATTTAATCTAATAACCAAACATAAACCTAATCTGAAAGGTATAAAGGACTGCTATGTTGCCCACATTGAACCCAATGAATGAGATATTTATGTTACTTTGCAAACCTCAGTGCAAGTTCAATGTAAAATGATGTAAATCTTTGATATAGTACTGCCTTGTAGAATGTATTAGTTTGGGGCTGGAGAGGTGTCTCAGTGGTTAAGAGTGCTTGTTGTTGCTCTTCCAGAGGACTTGCCTTCACTCGTAGTACCCATGTTTAGGGGTGTTGTTGAACTTTTCCATCCCATCTGCCAGCTAACAAATAACCACCACATGAAGACTTCTTACTAATTATGAATGCTCAGCCAATAGCCTAAACTTGTTTCTAACTAGCTCTTATAACTTAAATTAACCCATTCCTATTAATTTACATGTTGCCACATGGCTCATGGTTTGTTACCTCATCTTCTACATATCATGTTTCCTCCAAGTCTGGCTGGCGACTCTGCATTCTCCTTTCCAGTATTCTCTCTTCCCCCCAAATCCTGCCTTGCTATTGGCCATTTGGTTTTTTTTATTAAACCATTCAGAGTGGCACATATTCATAGTGTACAAATAGATTATTTCCCAACATGGTGGCTCGCAACTGCCTGTAACTCCAGCTGTCTGGGATCCTCTTCTGACCTCAGATACCTGAACACATATACCATATGAACATACACAGAGACACACACCCACAATTTAAAAATAGTAAAACTTTTCTCAAAAGAATGCATAAAATCTCTTCTGAAGAGCCATAGAGACCTCAGTGATAGTCTAATTTATAGAGTAAGTAGATGCCTGCTACAAAATAGTGTTTTCTGTATATGAGAAGAAGTTGCACTAATGGCATCTTAAAATATGGTTGCCTAAACCAAATGTGCACAATGACAACACCAGTTGACATAGCAACATGAATAGGGGAATCTCAAAAAGTCCCACCTGTAGATGAAGAACCACTGGCAATCAATGGCTCCTGAGAGAGGGAGAAACAGTTTTCTACAGAGATGAGAGCCCAGTTAGGTTAACCAATCACAAATGGTCATCCTTAGACACCTATGCATATTGCATATACATACATATACACACATGTATATATACATACACACACACACACACACATATAGTGTGGGAAGTGTGGGAGATGATGCAAATACAATGTATGAAAGACCCCCAAAATAAAAATTCAACAAATCTTAAAAAATAAATGAAGCAAATGGATAGCTCATTCAGGTTACCACGCAGCCAAGATGCCCTTCTCCAGACACTTGGCTGCAAACACTAATGAGGATCCCTAGCTTAGGCCTCAGGTGATAAAGTTGCCAAGACTAAGTTCTTTATTTCATTTAAAAGGTAAGTCACTGGAAAGCTCATCTTTTGTGTATCTGAGTCAGACACATGATCAGTCACCTGCTATGATTTGTTAAGTGATTTTAAAGTGATATAAAGGAAGCCAAGTTGCAAAACAGCAGGAACTGTTTTCCTACTGAGCGCTCTGGCGTGAGTCCTTATCTTCTCTCAGTATATATCCAGACAAACCAATAATGTTAGCACTGTTTCTGTTTCTCTCTACCAAATTTCTTTGGCGAACATGAAAACTGAACAACATAAGCTTTGAGTAAAAGGAAGGAAGGCAGTTAACCAGGATGAGAACTTTTTCTGTGAGGGTTCTTAATATGGTGATGTGATACAGTGCTGAGTGGACCAGCTTTGGAGGCAGAGACTGAATCTCTCCACTAGCCAGTATTAATAGTACAATCTCAACAAGTTCTCATCTTCATAAACGCCAGTGCTCCTTCATCTGGAAAGTGGTATAAAATGGGTTTCAATGAAACACTTCCCTGCTTCTTTCCCCTCTGTAGCGTCTATTTAATATATATTTCTCTGTCTTTTTCCAGGAATCTTGCTGTAGAGATGCTGCCATTTTATTGGACTGTAGGTTAACTTGAACATCCTCAGGCCTTTTGAGCCTCAAACCAATGCTTTGTGGTTTGCAGTCTACAAACTGCAAATGTGAAACAGATTTCTGCTGCATACTTACATATCCTAGTGCTTTGCGTGCCTCCAGCAGTTCAGACAGAACACTCTTAATGGAGTGGACTAGAGGGTGGGGCTTACTGCCAGTCACTGAAATCTTCCTCTACTGGAGAACAGATGGGATCTAAGGCTGCCAGATCCTTGGCCCTGGAAAACGGGACTTGCCAGAAGGCTGGTCTTACTGTGGGCATAAGCTACACTGAACCAGAGGTCCATGGGAGAGCAGAAAGAGAATTAGACAAGGAATTACATAGTTGTGCAATGGAGCCTTGCACAAGACACAACTCCTTTCTGGAACACAGGTTTTTCTTTTTAAAAAGGGGCTAATGACTTTTGATCCATGTACTTTACAGGGCAGGATTAAAATAAATCATGAGCATGTGTGCCTTATAAGCGTCACTGCTCTGTTTACAAGTGTGTTATTATATTGCAGTGGGATTAATATGCATATCCAACTCTAAAGTTTGAGCTGGTAGAGCCTAAGACCATGGCAATTTGTTAAAGTAGGGTCCAACCCTTTTGGGTAACACAGTGAAGGCAACTTTGTAACTAATGGTAAATGTCAGGCTCTGGAACTAAAAGCAATACAACAAATGAGCCAATTTAGGCAAGAAGGCGATAATTGCTCCAGGAGAATAGAGTGCTCATCCTAAGGAAGTAGAAATAAGAAAACAAGGACCCAGTCTTAGAGCTATGCCTCATTCATCTGTGGGAGACGTCTGACATAAAGAACCGTGCTCTGTCTGTCAGGAGCTTCTTAGATATGAAATTAACTTGATTGCTCTTGGGGAGCTACAAATAGCTATAATGTCATGAAGAGGGGTTGCTGGAAGGAGTGACTTGAGAATTGAAATCATTTTGAAGAGAGATCTTTCTCTAGTCAGAATGGCTGGGTTGAGTAAAACCTTTTTGTAAAGTAGGTCTAAGAACTTGCAAACAGAAGGGCAAATCAACACCAGTAGTCTCTAAGGTGAGAGGGGAAAATATTAAAAGAAGAGCCTCGTAGTAAAGACTGACGGCTTCAGTTTATAGAGTCTTGAGAAAATAAAATATGGTACATGTCAGAGTCCAGTTTCTGTAAGCTAGGAACAAGGATTCGAGATGCTTAAGCCCTGAGAAACTATACAGGAGAGATGTTGCAAATTTAAAATCTCTTCTCTTCATTGTCCTAACATCAAAGCTCCTTGATTTGACCTTTATTGCTTACATTTTCCAGGGACCATGTCTACAGAATGTTATTGGGAAATGAAACTGTTATGTCTGAAATAATACTTTGCCATCATCACTAAGCTCAACTTCCACCAAGCTTCTTTCTTGATTTTCTCAGCTTCATTCAGTATCTGCAGAAGTCACCTTTGAATTTTATTTTTACTCTTCTCATTTTAATTTTTCTTTTAAAGAAGGTTTATGTTTTTAGGAGAGCTCTTAAACGGGATAAAATCTGTTTCCATAGTAGCCAGAGAGTATGTGACAAAGTTGGGAAGAAATCTGCTTCCCTAATTCACAACCATGGGTCTCTTTACCCCATTTTTGCCTCTAGAATACTGTATGTGTGCAAATAAATTACCAGAAATTTAGCTAATTAAAAGGTGACCAAAGAAGGAGTTAAATGTGAATAATTATTCCATGCAGCATTTCTGACTTCTTTACCTTTTAATTATTTCCCCAATATCTAGTAAGTTGTTAAATCTTACTTATTTTCTTCCTCATGAAGCTATTTCATAGTCTTCATCTTTATTTCCAGGATCTCATTAAATCAGCCCCCTTTTGCTTTTTTTCCTATTCTCTATTTCTCCTCAGCATTCATACCCTGATTTCTAGATTCTCCCTTTCTACCAGGCCTCAGAGTCATATACATGCACTTTATGTCCCGACAAATTAATTGCCTGTGGTTATCTGGTGTTACATGTTGGAATATGTGGCTCTATCAGAAGTCATTCAAAGAGAATACTATCATTGCATACCACTATTCATGACTTCATTCCATTAGAATGTGGGTAGGAGGGATGTGAGTGGCAGTATATGGCCTGTATATTTGTTGACATGGACCATCTCCTTTAGTTGAGTGGACTGAGATTACTTCTGCCTTAGATTTTAATGTATTTGTAATATGAATTTCTGTATTAATCCTAATTCTCATCTTCATGTATTTCCATGAAGACAGCCTTTTAGGAAGCAGTTCTTGAATACATAATAGGCTGTTAAGATTCTTTGACCCATGTCCTTGAGCTTATGTCTAGAAGGCAGATTTTGGGAAAGTAGGGAGAAGGTGCAGGATTCTCAGTTCAGGCAAGCTACAACCAGTGTGTTTTCTCTGCTTTGCATATGCCCAGCCCAGTGTCAGGAAAGGACTGGTAGATAAAAAGAACACAAAGTTTCTGCCCCATGCAAACTCTCAGTTTACATGCCTAGACTCAAATGGCTGTTGGTCTATTATAATAACTCATTCTGGCAATAATGTTTTTTTTTATTCTTGCTAGTCATCCTTAAGAGATGTAAACTCCTGAGAAAAAAAGGATCTTATTTTATTTTTCCACATTTATGCCTGACAAATGCTCCTTTTTAGCTTTTAACTAGTCACTTCACATTTCTCAGCAAAACCTTTCTAAGTGTGAAGGAAATGGGTAATAGACTACTTGTCATGACAGTGATACTGACGAATAATTCTGACCACAGTTATAGTAATGAAGCATTATATTTATTATGATTGACAGAAAACCAAACAATAGTTTCACTGGAAACTTTTGCATTTTTTTTTACAAGACAAAACATCCCAGTGTAGATTCCTTGACTCCCTAAGATACCTATACTTCTGACCAGCCACTCCACAGTAACTACCATGTGTGGCTGTGTTGTAAGAGGTGCGAGCTGTGTTCCCAACACCTCAGAGGAGCGTGGGCCCTTTTGTTCCTTCCTGCCTAGCTCTCGGCCGCCAGCTAGCTTATGTCCAAAATAACCACACGAAAATTGTATTAATTAAATTACTGCATGGGCCATTATCTCTAGCCTTTGCTTGGCTAACTCTTACATCTTGCTTTAACCCATAATTAGTAATCTGTGTATCACCACGTGTTGTAGCTTACCGGCATGAGTGTAACCAGTGTGCATCTCGGGCCGGAGCAGCATGGCGTCTCTCACACTTCCTTCTTTCTTACCGCCTTTTGTTCTGTCTACTCCACCCACCTAAAGTCTGTGTCCTATCCTACAGGCCAGGCAGTCCTTTATTTTTTTTTTTTTTTTTTTATTCAACCAATGAGAGTAACCCAAAATACAGAAGAACCCTCCTACACCATTTCCCCTTTATCCGTTTAAACAAAAAAGAAAGGCTTTCATTTTAACATAGTAAAATTACATATAACAAAACAGTTATCAAGCAAGAATTACAGTTACCATATTTTATCTATTTTATCTTTTATCATAACTAAGGAAAACTATAACTATCCATTCTTCAACTCCATCAAAGACTCCAGAAGGATATAATATTACCTAAGTAAACAAGAAGTAAACAGCTTCCAAAACTCTAGAAATTACAGAGACATCTCGCTACCTGTACAGTCACCCAAAGTTCCTCTGTACCATTGGGGCATCCATCTTCAGCCTACAGGACCATAGTATCCAGCAGACTTTTCTATGAAGCAGGAAATTTCAAAGACAGTTCAGTCACTTTCTTTTGTATCCTGCAGAATGTCTCGCAGACACTTTTATCAGTACCCATTTGAAGGTGAATAAAATCCAAAATTATCCTTTTGATTGGAGATAACATCTTCTCTTTCTAACCAGGTGCAATCTGGTTTAGCAGTAGTTAATCATGCATTTTCAAAATAGAAAAATGTCCCACTACTTTTACTTTTATTTCCAGATAGTAGATAAGAAGAAAAAGGTAATAAAACAAGACACACATACAAGGTGAATCTCTAACTCAAAGAGCTTTTCTAGAAGTCCCCTCCAGATATTTCAACTTCTACTTCATGGATCCAAACTGTATCTCATGTCCTCTTTTAATTGCATATAAAACTGGGGAATGTATTTTATTTATATGCTAGGAATTTTTTACACAAAACTCAGGCTTCTTTTAGTGGGGAAGAAGAAAATGATAAAAACTATTCACAATAGTCATGAGTCAGTTATTCACAATCACAATTATCATAGGAGTTAATCATTTAAAATGTTTCAAATAACTTACTATATGCTAAGCATATAAGTATTAATTAGTTGGCATGAAAACTGTGTTGTTACAGGGCCATTCCTCGGTTTTATTCAGCCAGATGCTTCAGGATGGTTAGGAACATGTTAATAACAGTGAATTCCATAAACATTACTGCTGCTTCTAAATTTCTTTGGCTGTGAAGTGTGATCAGAAACAACGCTGTGTGGAATAGTATGGCATTGGATAAGGCATTTTGTAAATCCTTACATAGCAGCTTTGGCAGAAACATTGTGACAAGAAAAGTATGATGCTTAGCATAAATTGTCAATTTCATACATAGAACATGGGTGTTACACCTATGAGGAATTAATTGTTTAGATTAATAAACTTCTTTTTTTCATGCAATAGCTAACTTTATTCAGGGTGTCAGACAATTTTTTTTTATATTCTGAGGGTTAAGCAAGGTAATGAGAGCACAGATCACTGGAGTTTGAGTTGTATATAATCACAAGGGCAAGGTCACATGAGTTTAGGTTTTACAGTCTGGAGGGCAAGGCCTCCTTAACTCATGCCATAGACAGTCACAGGACAACTCGCACTTGCAAACACCATTCTGAATATTAATGGGTAAGATGATGGGCAACCTAAAGTAAAACCTACTCTTGTTTACTGCTGGGAGAGGCATGAAACTGCGTTCCAAGAACAACCCATGTTATGGAGGATCAGAGGTTATTGGTCTTGCTTACCTGAAATTTTCTCACAAGCTCTCAGAAATCTCCTCATACAGCTTTGTTCATGGACTGTGTTCTGACACGATACATTTTTTAAAAATTATATCCTAGTTGGCCTAGTAACTCAGGCTTTTCTTATTAACTAATTCTTACATCTTAAATTAGCTTATAATTCTTATCTGTGTTAGCCATGTGGCTTGGTACCTTTTATCAGAGAGGTGTTCTCACCTTGCTTCTTCTGTGTCTGGGTGATGACTGCAGACTGCACATTTTTTCTTGCCAGAATTCTCTTGTTCTGGTTGCCCCACCTCTACTTCTTGCCTGTTTGCCCCACCTATACTCCATGCCTGGCTACTGGCCTAACAGCATTTTATTAAAAAACCAATATAACAGACAAATCTTTACAGGGTAAAAGATAATTGTCTCACAGTACATTCCCCTTCCTTTTTTCAAAACAAAAAATCAGAATCTAATCTCTTTTGTTTACCTTTTTCCTGGCCATTCCCTCTGTTTGTAGTTTCTTTATTGCATCTATTTCAATTTTCAGGTCTTGAATAGCTTCCTCAACTTGTTTGTTTGCTATTGGCTTTCTTGGCAATCTTTAATGAATTTATTGATTTCCTCTTATTTTTTGTCTTTTCTCAAGTTCTTTTTTAAAACATAACTTTTTATTGATTCTTTGGTAATTTCACCTCATGCACCCCAATCCCACTCATTTACCAGTCCCTCCAAATCTGTGTTCACCATTGTAGTGTTCCCCCAAAAAGAAAAGTTAAAAAGAAATAGTGGAAATAAAATGAAAATTAAAAAAATGCAAACAATAATACTAATTAAACCAACAAACAAAACAAGAAGAAAACAACAACAAAAAAACACTTCCATCCTCTGTCTTTCCTACCTCTCCATAAGGTCCTCATTCATCTTAGTGGTATTGAGGGTTGTGGTGTGCCATGCAGTATACCGTTTTGTTCAAACAAATTTACTTGCAAGTGTTCATTGTGTAATGTGTTGTCGGTCAGGTTAAAGGACTTTGGCTTCTGGTATACCATCAATACGGAACCCTCACTGAAACTCCTCTCAGAGCAAGGAAAGAGATAAATTGATTGAGGGAGCCATTATGAGGTTAGCAAGAAATCTGGCTCTAGAGAAATTCCCAGGAATCCACAAGGTTGACTACAGCTAAGACCATAAGCAATAGACATTCTTATGTAAGTCACCTAGCCAAGCAAGGAACCTTTTATCCTCTCTACTCAGAACCTATTGTCCCCAGAGCTGAACTTCATGTGGTACACAGCCAAGCCAGGCAAGTTAATCCAAAGGAGCAATAAACACTGAGCCAAACACTTACTTAATATAGGAATGCTAAATGTTTATTTCAAAAGCAGGCTCACAGGCCCAAGCCAGCACCTCCACCAGAGTGACCTCTGTGAGACCAGGTCCAGGCCAGTGACCTCTGCAGGAGCAGGCCCAAGACAGGGACACCAATGGGAGGAGGCCTGAGCCAGCAAACTCTGTAGGACCCAGTACAAGGGAACAACCTTTGAGGGAGCCACCTCTGTGGAACCAGGCCTGAGACAGCAAGTTCTACAGGAGCAGGACTGAATGAGCAACCTCCATGTGAGCAGGCCCAAGTCAAGGACATCTGCTGGAGCAGGTTCAAGCAATTGAATTCCACGGGTCCATGTACAAGCTAGCAACCAATGATGGAGCAAGACTGAAGACCCCAGTCAGCACCTCCACAGGAGCAGGTCTGAGCCAACTACTTCTGCAGGACCAGACCTGAGCCAAGGAGCAGGCCCAAGCCAGTGACCTCTGTGAGAACAGGACCAAACAACCTCTAGAATTACAGACTGATCTCCAGGGTGACTGGAACTGTGGCCCCCAACTCAACCATGAGGAACAACCATGTGAACCTTAGATCCACTGACACCTGGAAGGTTGATCACCAGAGATATGGCCCTAATTATATCAATCAAAGGAAAAGATGGGTAGACAAGGTAGGAACATACTCAACACCATAAAGAGCAACAAAACATTAACAAAAGCTAGTGACTGTGAAACAGCAAGACTTAAACACACCAATACAGATGAAGCAGAAGGAAATGACCTAAAAAATAACTTTACGACAATGTTTGAAGACTTTAAAAAGGAAATAAAAATTCTCTCAGAGAGATGGAGAAAAAGACAAAAAAAATGGAAGAAATCAACAAACCCCTTAAAGAAAACCAAGGAAAAGCAAAGCAATCAGACAGGTCAAAGAAACAATTCAAAACTAGAAAACTAGAAAAGAGGCAATAAGAAAAACACAAACTGAAGGAATTCTGGAAATGGAAAATATGGGAAAATGATCAGAAACCATCAATGCAAGCATAGACAGTAGAATGGAAGAGATGGAAGAAAGAATCTCAAGCAGTGAAGATACAATCGAGAAAATAGAATCATTAGTCAAAGAAAACATTTAATCTAACAAAAGATTAACACAAAGTAACTATGAAATATGGCACACCATTAATAGACCAAACCTACAAATAATAGGGATAGAAGGAGAAGTAGTTTAACTCAAAAGCACAGAAAATATTTTCAGCAAAATCATAGAAGAAAACTTTCCTACTCTAAGGGAAGATATGCATAAGAAGATACAAAAAGCTTACAGAACATCAAATAGACTAGCTCCCCCCCAAAAGTTCCCTCACCACATAATAATGAAAACACTAAACATTTAGACTAAAGAAAGAATATTAAGAGTTACAATGGAAAAAGGCCAAGCAATATATAAAGGCAGACCTATCAGAATTACACCTGACTTCTCAATGGAAACAATAAAAGCTAAAAGATCCTGATCAAGTATTATACAGACATGAAGAGACCAAAGATGCCAGCCCAGACTACTATACCCAGTAAAACTTTCAACACCATAGATGGACAAAACAAGATATTCCATGACAGAACCAGATTCAACCAATACCTAGCTACAAACCCAGCCCTATACAAAGTACTAGAAGGAAAACTCTAACCCAAGGAAGTTGGCTATATCCACAAAAACACAGGCAATAGATGATCTCACAGCAGCAAATCCTAAAGAAGGGGAATACACACAAAACATAACCAACAACAAAAACTAAAATAACAGGAACTAGCAGTCACTGGTCATTAATGTCCCTTAATATAAATGGACTCAACTCACCTATAAAAAGATACAGGCTAACAGATTAGATATGAAAATAGAATCCATTCTTCTACTGCATGCAAGAAACATGCCTCAACCTCAAAGACAGATATCACCTCAAAGTAAAGTGTTCAGAAAAATTTCTTTAATCAAATGGACCTAAGAAACAAGCTGATGCAATTATCCTAATATCTAACCAAACAGACTTCAAACTAAAATCAATCAAAAGAGACAAAGAATGACATTTAATGTTTGTCAGAGGAAAAAAAAATCCATCAAGAAAAATCTCAATGCAGAGTGTCTTTATCCCAAATACAAGGGCACCCTCATATATAAAAGAAACACAACTAAAGCTTAAATCACACATTAAACAACACACACTGATAGTGGGAGACTTCAATACCCCATTCTCACCACTGGACAGGATTATGAGACATAAATTTAACAGAGAAATAAGGGAACTAACAGATGTTACGACTCAAACGGACTTTACAGACATTAATAGAACATTCCTTCCAAACAAAAAAGAATACACTTTCTTCTCTGCACCTAATGGAACCTTCTCAAAAATTGATTACATACTAGGTAACTAAACAAACTTGAACAGATATAAAAAATTGGAATAACCCCATGTATCTTATCTGATCACCATGGCTTAAAATTAGAATTCAAGACAAGAGCAGGAGGGAACAGATCCTAATCAGGGTCATTTGCAGGAACAGAAGTAGGCCAGTGACTTAGGCCAGAGCAGGCCTAAGGCAGTGACCTCCATGGGAGTGAGACTGAACCAGCTACCTAGGCTGGAGCTGGCCTGAGAAAGTGAGCTCCATTAGAGCAGGAGCAGATCCAGACTAGGGACACTTAAAGATGCAAAACTGAGCCAGCAACCTGGGCCAGAAGCAGACTTGAGACAGTGAACTCCATGGGAGCAGGTACAGGGGAGCAACTGCTGAATGAGTGGGCCAGAGACAGAGACCTCTGCAGTCTGAACATGAATCTGGGTCTTTCAAGGGAATAGATATAAGACAGGACCCCTGTGGAACTGGGCATGAGTTTAGGACCTCTGAGGAACTAGGCCTGAGTTAGGACCTCTGTGGATCTGGGCATAATCTGGGACCTCTAAGGAATTAGGCAGGAACCAGAGATCTCTGTGGGTCCAGGTGTAAGTCTGGGCCATCTGAGTGAGTAGGCCTGAGCCAGGACCTCTGTGGGTCTGGGTGTGGGTCTGGAATGTCAAAAGGAACAAACAGGAACCAGAAACCTCTGCAGGTCCATCTGAGGGAGTAGGCTGAAACCAGGTCCTCTGTGGGTCTGGGCACACCTGAGCCTGGGAAGTCCAAGGGAGTAGATCAGAGCCAGAGTCCTTTATAGGAACTACCCCAAGCCAGGGACCTCTGCAGGAATGGATCCAGACCAGGGACATTTACAGAAACATGTCTGAGCCGACAACCTAGGCTAGAGCAAACCTCAGACAGCAAACTCCAAGGGAGTGGAACAAAGCCTAAGCACGCTCAGTGACCTGCAGGAACACAAAGTAACAGGGTAACTAGAACTGTGGCACTGACTGTACCGTGAGGAACAACCATCTGAGCCTTGGATTCACTGGCACTTAGAAGATTAATCAACAGAATCACAGACAGCCCCAACCACGCCTATTAGAGGATAAGATGAATAGAAAAGTTAAGAATACATGCAACACCACAAAGAACAACACAACACCAGTAAAACCTAAAAGCCCTACAGCAGCAAGTCTTGAACAACCAAATACAGATGAAGCAGAAGAAAATGACCTAAAAAATAATTTTAGGAGAATATTTGAAAGTCTTAAAGAGTAAATGTCTCGGTGACTTGTTGCATATTTTGGAAGTTGTTTGA
>JAQHUG010000094.1:3593509-3610731 GCA_028555095.1 Dicrostonyx torquatus | reverse complement strand
GGGTAAAGAGAACAATCCTGTATTGCTGGTGGAAATGCAAGCCAGTACAGTCCCTTTGGATGTCAGTGTGGTGATTTCTCAGAAAATTAGGAAAAAACCTTCCTCAAGACCCAGTAATACCACTTTGGGGTTTATATCCAAAGGATGCTCAATCATGCCACAAGGACATGTGCTCAACTATGTTCTTAGTAGCATTGTTTGTCATAGTCAGAACCTGGAAACAACCTAAATGTCCCTTGACCAAAGAATGGATAAGGAAAATGTGGTACATTTACTCAATGGAGTACTACACAGCAGACAAAAATAACGACATCTTGAATTTAGCAGGCAAATAGATGAAGCTAGAAAACATCATTTTGAGTAAGGTAACCCAGACCCAGAAAGACAGTTGTCACATGTACTCAATCATAAATGGTTTAAAATATAAATCAAAGAAAACCAGTCCACAAATCACAATCCCAGAGAACCTAAACAACAATGACGATGCTGAGAGAGGCATACATAAATCTAATCTACATGGGAAGTAGAAAAAAAGATCTCAGTAAATTTGGAGCATGGGGACCTTGGGAGAATGTTGAATGATAGGAGAGAGGCAGTGTGGGTAGCAGAAAAAAATGTAGAGATCAATAAAAATCAGTGAAAAGATTAGAATTCAACAGCAACACTAATTTCAGAAAGCCCATGAACACATGGAAATTTAACAGTGCTCATCTGAATAACAAATGGGTTAAGGAAGAAATAAAAAGTATCTTCAGGAAAATCATAGAAGTAAAATTTCCCAAATGGAGACAGAGATGCTCACTCAGGTACAAGAGGTCTACAGAACACCAAATAGACAAGAGCAGTGAGGAAAATTTTTGATACATACTATAGTTAAAACATCACAAATCAGAGCAAAGAAAGGCTACTGAAAGCTCCAAGGGGAAAAGTTCAGACCATTTGCAAATTCAGTCCATGAGTATGATGTTAGGTTAAGTGACAGAATTATCTCAACCCAGAAGGTCCTAGAAAGACAACTTTAAAACGAGACTATGATACTCAGCAAAACTAACTATTAAAAGGGAAGGACAAATAAAAATTTCTATGATAAAAATAGATTTAAAAAATTATGACTGCAAAGTCAGCTTTATGGAGAACGCTAGATCGAATACTTGAAATGGAACAGAAGGATAAACACACCAAAGAGGTCACAGGGAAAAAAAAAACAATGCCAGAACAAATAATCAAGAGATCTAAAGGAGTATAACAAAGTAAAAAAATGAAAGCAATTAATATACATATTTCATTGAAAACTCTGAATACTAATTGTCTTAATTTAATAAAAGAACATAGTCTAGTAGATTGTATTAGAAAATAGGATCCATTTGTTTCCTGCCTCCAGGAAACATCTCACCATAAAGATTGACACCTCATCAGTACAAATTGTATTCTCCCCAAAATGGTTTTACATGCAAATGAAAGTGAGAAACAAGCATGCGTAACTATTCTATTGTTTGAAAAAATAGACTTAAAACCAAACTTAGTCAGAAGAGACAAGCAGAGACATTTTATACTCATTAAATGAAAAGTTCACCAACAGGATATAACAATCTTAAACAAAATACACACCAAATAGATGTGTACCCAATTTCATAAAACTAAAATTTCTAAACCCACTGATTGATGCCAACACAGTGATAGTTAGTGACTTTAATACCTCTTGCCAAAAACTAGTTGTGCTGGTTAAAGGAGATATTCCCCATATTCTCAGGTATTTGAATAATTGGTTCTCAGTTGGGAGCACTGTTTGGGAAGGCTTAGGAGGTGGTTGTGCTGGAGCAAGAAAGCAACTGAAAATGGGCTTTGAGGTTTCAAAAGCCATGAGCAATTTCCAATTTGACCTCTTTCTTTCTGCTTCTTGCTTGGGGCTTAAGATGTGAGCTCCCTTCTAGTACTGTCTGTAGGGCTAGATTTGTGGATAGGTATTGTTTAAATCTGGTTTTGACATGGAATATCTTGTTTCCTCCATTGATGGTAATTGAATTCTTTGCTGAGTATAGTAGTCTGGCTTGCATCGGTGGTCTTTTTGTGTGTGCAGCAATCTGTCCAGGACCTTCTGGCTTTCAGAGTTTGCATTAAGAAATCAGGTGTAATTCTCATAGGTCTGCCTTTATATGCTACCTGCCCCCCCTTTTAAAGCTCTTACTATTCTTTCTTTATTCTGCATGTTTTGCATTTTGATATATGGTGAGGAGACTTTTTTGGTCCAGTCTATTTGGTGTTCTGTAAGCTTCTTGTACCTTCATAGGGATACCCCAGCCTGACGGTGAAGGAACCAGCATAGGACTAAACTAGTCTCTCTGAATGTGAGTCACAGTTGTTTGGCTGGGGCAAACTGTGGGGCCACAGGCAGTGGGACCAGGACTTACCCTACTGCTTGTACTGGCTTTTTGAACCCATTTTCTTTGAAGGGATACTTTGCTCAGACTAGATACAATGGGGAGGGCCTTGGTCCAGCCTCAAAGTGATGTGCTGGACTTTGTTGACTTCCTCTCTGAGGGAGTGGATGGGTGGGGTGGGGGAGGAAAGATGGAGGAACAGGAGAAGGGGAGGGAGTGGAAATTGGGATTGGTATGTAAAATGAAAAAAATATAATATTTTATAAAAAAACAAAGAATGAAAAAAGAAAGCAAGTAGGTCCATATCTTTCCCCATGCACAAAACTTAAGTCCAAATGGGGCTAAGACCTCAATATCTTTTTCTTTTAAAAAATGTTTTTTGAATTAAACAAAATGATGTCAACTCCCAGCATGCTGTTTGAATTGCCATACTTCATTGCTGCCATGGTTCCTTGCAAGGCAATGGACTATTAGCCCTCTGGAACTTTAAGCCTATATGAACTATATAGATCCTTCCTTCTTTAAGTTGCCTTGGTCATGATGTTTTATCACAGTAGTAGAAAAGTTAATAATAAAGCAGTTCATTCAGAAAATAAACAGAGAAACCATGGAAGTAATGATATAGACCAAACAGGATGACCAGATAGCTCGGACACATTCTTCTCAGAGTGCTCATTATTCTCGTCAAACCATGAGACTTTCTCTGAAGGCAACCACGTATTAGGACACAAGTCATTTAAAAACATTCCTTTATATTTTGAGTTCATAATATAATTAAATAATTTTCTCAATTTTTTTCCTCTATCAATACCCTTCAGTATACTTCTTTTTGGTCTCCTTCAAATTCACAATCTCTTTTTTCATTCATTGCTGTTCTATATATATATATATATATATATATATATATATATATATGTATACATGTATATACATATATATCTATATATATCTATATTCCTAAATATATAAATACAGACTGCTTGGTCTGTGTAATGCTACTTGTATGTATGTTTCCAGTGCTGACCATTTTATTTGGGATAAGCAATTGGCATGCCCTTCTCTGGAGAAGATGTTTCCCCCTCTTTCAGCATTCCTTAGTTATCTACAGTTCTTTATGTTGGGCTGAGAGTTTGTTGGGCTTTCCCAATTCACTTTAGCATTGTCTATTATTGTCCTTGTTCAGCTTATGTTTAGGAAGTTGGTGAAACTTTGTGGATGTAGCTTATGACGTTACTAGTGGACAGAATCTCACAGCAAACTTTCTAATCCTCTGTCTCTTGTAATTATTCTGCCCCTTCTTCTTCAATGCTCCCTGAATTGTAGGTTTGAGAGTTGCTTTGTACATGTATCCATTGGGGCTGGATGCCATAACTATGGATTTTGATTGGTTGTCGTTTTCTGTAATGGTCTCCATCTACTGCAAACATACATTTTCTTGATGAGTGAGAGCTTCTCTTATCCTTGGGTATAAGTGCAAATATTTAGAATATATTTAGAGATTGTGCTGTTTTAGTAGAGTGGTAGGTGTAGGCTCTCCTCCAATGTCTCTGATTTTACTAGTCCTAGGGAGTTGCCTAGGTTTCCAATGCCAGACATGATTACTCTCTTTTTAAGTGTGTCTTAAGTCTAATTAGAGAGCTGTTGGTTACTAATAAGATGTGTGTACTACTGCTGTACTCTTAAGGTTGTCATGCCATGTGGGTCATTATTGTGGCTTATAGCTGTGATAGCTGAGTAGGACTGTTGATTGCTTCCATCCTTTAGAAACTTATAAGGCACCTTCTGGTACCGCAAAAGTCAGTCTTCAGGGAGGAGGCTTCCAGGTCAGTTCAAGCACAGATCAAGCACAGAGGCCTCTGGACCCTACATCTGAAGAGTATGGTATCTTCAACAATAGTAACTTATCTTCCACATCTTGGAGTCTAGGGTAACAAAGATAATCAGGGTAACCAGAATAACCAAGGTTATCAGGATAACCAGGGCAATATCAACAGCTTGTAACATTTTAGAGTCACTTAGACAATCATGACCAAATACCCAAAGGAGGACTTCTCATGCCAATTCAACAAACGACAAGGAAAACTGGATTTCTTCCCTCATAATAACTAAAATAGATTTATGTATTTCACCTTGCACAATAATAAATTCCAAATGGATGACAGACCTTAATTTAAAACTTGAAACACTGAAACTTTTAGAAAAAAACACAGAGGATACTCTTCAAGATATTGGGATAGGTAATGACTTTTTGAATAGAATACCAGTCACACAGAAACTAACCTCAAGTATCAACAAGCAGTACTACATGAAAATAAGAAGTCTGTAGTAATCAGCAGAGTTAATAGTCTGCAGAATGGGAGAAAGTCTTTAGCAGCTGCATTTAATACAATGGGATCATAGCCAGAATTTACAAAGAACTGCAGAAATTAAATACTGAGGGAATAAAACTGCCAACCAACAAATGGGCAAATGAACTGAATAGATAACTTTCAAAAAAATAAAACAAATGGCCAATAACTACTTCTAAAAAGTGTTCAATATACCTTAAGATGATGGAAGTGCAAATTGAAACTACCATGAGCCAGGTGGTGGTGGCACACACCTTTAATCCCAGCACTCAGGAGGCAGAAGCAGGCGGACCCCTGTGAGTTCAAGGCCAACCTGGTCTATAAGAGTTATATCCAGGACAGGCTTGATAACTATAGTGAAACACTGTCTTGTAAAACAAAAAACAAACCAAAACCTATTATGAAATATTACCTGACCCCAGTCAGATGGCTATTGTTGCAAGGATGGAGGTTTGTTGGTTTCCAGCCTGCCCGGCTAGCATCCACCCAAAATAATTATGTAGAAACTGTATTAATTAAATCACTGCTTGACCCATTAGCTCTAGCTTCTAATTGGCTAACTCTTACAACTTACTTTAACCCATTTCTAGTAATCTGTATATCACCACGAGGTTGTGGCCTACCAGTAAAGTTTCAGCACATCTATGTCTAGCAGCGGCACCATAACATCTCTCTGACTCTGCTTTCTTCCTCCCAGAATTCAGTTTCGTCTTCCCTGTCTACCTAAGTTCTGCCCTATCAAAAGGCCAGGGCAGTTTCTTTATTCATTAACCAATGAAAGCTACACATGGACAGAAGGACCTCCCACACCAAACATCAACAAATTTGACAACAAATGTCGGAGATGATGTGGGAAGAAATGAACCCTTATTCACTGTTGGTGGGTTTTAGATTTACATAACCTTTGCAAACAAGAGTTTAAAGATTTCTCAAGAAATAGAAAATAGAACTACCATATAAGTCAGCTCTCTCACTCCTGAACATATAATTAGAAAGTATAATTGTCCATCAACAAATGAATGGATAATGAACATTTGGTGTGTATGCATATATATATATATTTAAATTTCAAAAATTACCTTAGTCTGTTTTTATGATAGAAACTATTCTCTCTATCAACTATAATAGATAGTTTTGTCAGGTAATGTAGCATGGATTGCTATGCATTCTTTCAGAAGTTGAAGCATGTCACTCTATGCCCTTCAGTGCTTAAACTTTTTATTTAAATCAATTAGCTGTTATCTGAATGGACATCTATTTCCCTAGGGTTTAGAATTTTTCTTGTTTGGTTTTATTAAAGATATGTTCTATGACTTTGATTTCAACTTCTCCTCCTGTGCTAAGAATTTATAGATTTGGCTGAGCGATGGTGGTGCATGCCTATAATCTCAGCACTCAGGAGGCAGAGACAGGCGGATTTCTGTGAGTTCGAGGCCAGCCTGGTCTACAAGAGAAAGTTCCTGGACAGGCTCCAAAGCTACAGAGAAACCCTGTCTCAAAAAAAAAAAAACAAAAAAGGAATTTATAGATTTGATATTTTTCCTGGTGTTCCAAAGTTTCTCTATATTCTATTTCTGCATTTAAAAATTGTCATTTTAATACAAATGATTTAATTCTTCCATGTTGTCATTTAGCACCAATATTTTTCCTTCTACATGGTCCATTCTGTTGGTGAGGCTTTTACATGAGTTTTTTTTAAATTAAACTTATCTACTTTTTTATCCAGTTTTATTTATATTTGAAAGTTCCTTAAGAATTGCTGTTTTTATTGAATTAAGTTTATATATGCTGAATTGTCTTCCTTCATTATTTCATTCAATCATTTGTCTTTTCTTGTACTTCAAGCAGGAGTTTATTTCTGTCTTCTTTAATTTTGCAGAGAGGTTTATTTGTATCCTCATTGAATTCCATGAACTCTTTGAAAATGTTTATTCATGCTGGTTTGAATCCTCTGTCTTGAATCTCATCTTAGTTGTCCTCACTGAACCCAATTTTGTGGGGCTGATTAACTTTGGGAGAGATACTTTGTCCTGCTTTTCTCTACTGCTTGTACCTTGGTAATATGACTTTGGCATTTGCAGTCATTAGTTGTGTCTTTTGATATGAGTTGCTAGCCCACTAGACCATAGATCTGAGGTAGAATGATCAGCTAGGTCATTTGTATGAATGCTGAAAGAAGATGATCTTTTACCAGGGTATTGTGGGTGACTAAAGATAGTCCCAAGGCAAGGTGGTGAGCTGGAAAGCTTGGGGTATTCCCGAAAAGATGAGCTTAGGATCAGGTATATTACTGGGTTTATATAGGCAGCCAAAGAAAGACTTAAGGCAGTGAGTTGGGATAGTGTGTTGGACTTTTTGAGGGGATCCTGAAGGAGTGGAGCTGAGGGGAGTAGTTCTCTTGCCTGGACCAGCTGTGTGTGCTAGACATCTAGAAACCAGGCTGTGAGTGGAATAGATAAATCCTGAGCCTTAGATCACTTGCTAGTTTGAATAGATTGTAAAGGACACTATTTCTTTCTATATAAAACGTATAATTTTCAAATGAAGATAATTTAAGTCTTTCTTTATAATTTTAAAGCCGCCCTCTCATTGCCTAATTGCTCTCCTTAAGACTTTCACTACTATGTCAAAAAGAAATTGCGGAGTGGGGAACACTTGAATTTGTTCTTCGAAAAAGAACATTCAGTCTTTGACCAATGAATCTGTTGCTAACTATTTGTTTTTTATAGGTTAGCATTATCATTTTGAGGTATTGTCCTATTCTTTGTGTGGTTAGTGTTTTATCATTAAAGGATCATGAATTTTATTAAATACTTTAAGGACTCATTGAAAATAACAGTCTAGTTTCTTCTCTTCATTGTTTTACTGGGATGTGTTACATTAGATTCATTAAAGATCTATAATTATCAATAAAATCAATGGAGTTTACTGTGATATTTCTGTGAAAGTGTTTGCCAAATTTTGATTATGTTTACCCCTCTTTTAGGCTCTCATTTCTCCCTCATCTGCCCTGTTCCTTAATATTGACCCAATTGCTCTACTTTCAGGTCATCTTGTTTTGGTTGTTCCTATAAATCAGAGGAAATATTCAAGAATTATTTTTGTCTTTTTAATTCCCATTACAGATTAAAAAAAACTTTTATCTTTGAGATTTTCATATGATCATATCCACCTTTACTCCCCATTTTCAACTCCATCTATACCCCCTCAACACATTCCCTATCACCTTTATGCATTTTTTCACTTTCCTGGAAGTGAAATTACTTCACTCTTCTTTAGGAGAGAATACAACTCCATTATGTATATGTACTATATTTTCTTTATCTATTCACTTCTTTTTTAAAAAGTGGTTTCATTGAAAAATATTTTATATTTTTATGCATATGTGTATTTTGCCTGAATGTAAGTCTATGTACCACACATGTGCATGGGCTCGTTGGAGGCCATAAAAGAGTATCAGATCACAGGAGCCGGAATTATATTTTTCTCTAGTTTTAGATGTTTACTTTCTGCACTAAGGCCTTTGATCCATGTTCAGTTGATTTTTTTGTACTGGATTATAGATAGTTATGGATATCATTTGCGTCTTCTACACGTGGATATCCAGTTTTCTCAGGACCATTTGTTGGAAAGATAAATTTTCCTCCAAAGTATTTTGTCACCTTTGTCAAGAATCAGATGGCACTAGGTATATGGATTTAGTTTTTTATTCTCCTTTCTATACTATTGACCTCTGTGTCTATTTTTAATGATAACATTGTACTGTTTTTGTTACTATGGCTCTGTAGTATATTTTGACAGCAGGTACTGTGATACCTTCAGATATGTTTTTCATGTCCAAAAAATGCTTCAGGTATTTTAAGTTTTTTGTGCCTCTATATCAGTTCTAGGATTTTTCCTAGTCCTTTGAAGAATAGTCTTAAAAAGACTACTATAATTATATATAATTATAAGACTATATTAAATGTATCTGATCCATTTCTATTGGTTTGTCATCATGATTGACTAAAATCCAATATTTTTTAAATTAATATGTCTGTATTACCTTCTTTGTCTTTTCCATTTGAACTTCAGATGACACAAATTTTATATATGTTATAGTCCTATATGTAATAGACTATGTTCTTTTTTAGCATATATTCCTGCTTGCATAATTTTTATTGTTTTATTTTCAGTTTACTTATTTCTCTTTCCTTTCCCCCCCTTTGTATTTTTTCTGGCCTGAGCCTGTGAAGTTATTATACATGATGTCTCAAATTATGTGAATTTATATGTGCAATTTCTTGAGGATTATGCTCAGAAAATTTATTTCCTTATAATAATCTACCACCTCTGGCTCTTACAGCCTTCCTGTCCCTTCTTCTACCATGATCCTGACCCTTTAGAGAAGGAGTGTGATATAGATGTTTCATTTAGTACTGAGAAATCTGCAGTCATTGTACATGTGCATTATATATTTTAAGAAATTTCTACAGCAGTAGGTTTCCATATTATTTTTGAGATTTTTTTTAATGTTAGTTGTCCCTCATTATATTCTGTCTTCTAACTTTCCCTCCCATTATCCTCCCTATTAAACTCTTCCTGTCCCATTATTCTCCTTTAATTATTTGGTTTACTTGTTTTTTCCAAGACAGGGTTTCTCTGTGTATCTCTGGCTGTCCTGGAACTCACTCTGTAGATCACATTGGCCTTTCACTCAGAGATACGTTTGCCTCTGCTATAAAAAGAGACTGTGCCTTGGTTTCCCAGCTGCCCAGACTCGAATAATTATACAGAACCTATATTAATTACAACACCGTTTGGCCAATGGCTCAGGCATATTTCTAGCTAGCTCTTGCATCTTAAATTAAGCCACTTCTATTAATCTATGTATAAACATGAGGCTGTGACCTACTGGTAAGGTTCTGGTATCTTTTTCCTTCATCAGATACATGACATCTCCTTGACTCTGCCTATTCTTTCTCTTTATCGCTATTAAGACTTGCCACCTGGCTTTATTCTGCCATGTCATAGGCCAAAGAAGTTTCTTTATTAACCAATAGTAATAAAACATACTCAGCATAGAAAAGGGAATCCCACATCACTCTACCTCGTGAATGCTGGGATTAAAGGTATGTACCTCCTTCTTTAATTCTGAATATTATTTTTTTCTATCTCCCATCCCTTGAACCCTTTTACCCAATGGACTCTATCTAATTTCATGACTTATATCAATATTCCAAGGGGAACACAAACATGTGCAAATTCAAAACTAATATTCTCAAGTAAGAAAAAATGACATTTGTCTTTCTGGATCCAGGTTATCTCTCTCAGATTTATTGTTTCCAACTCTATCCATTTATCTGGAAATTTCATAATTTTATTTTTCTTAACACCTAAATATTTAATTGTGTAAATATAACATATTTTCATCATCCATTCAGTTGATAGACATTTAGACTATTTCTATTTCCTGGGGTTTGTGAACAGAGCAGCAATAAATATAAAAGAGCAGGTATCTCTTTAGTAAGATATAGTCTTTGGGATATATACACAAAAGTGGTATACTGGAATCATGTGGCAGATCGTTTTCTGGTTTATAAGTAGCCTCCATGCTGATTTCCATTTATACTTCTATCAGAAGTTATTAAATGTCTCTCCTTCTCCACATCCACACCAGCATTTATCACCACTTGTTTTTTTGGAACTTAGACATTTTAATTTGCAAAAAAATTCTCTGATAATTAGCGATGTTGAATAATTTTTAAAAATATTTCTCAGGCGTTTATATTTATTTGAGAGAAATCTCTGTTTAGTTCCATGCAACAATTTTTTATTGGGTCAATGTTTTCTTTATATTTAGATATATGATCTCTCAGTATATGCTAGATACTAAACACTCTGTCAGATGTTGAGGCTGAAGAATTAGATCAATGTTTAAGAGCACTTGCTGCTCATTCAAAGGACTTTGGTTTGATTCCAAGCACCCACCTGTGACCCACAACTTTAGTTCCAGGGGATCTGATATCCTCTTCTGACATCTATGGCAACCAGACATAAATATGGTACACATACATACATTCAGACAAAACACCCATACACATAAAATAAAATGAATAATACAATTAAAATATATATTGAAAATTATTATTCCGTCAGATAAGTGAGGTTGCAACCTTATCACTGTCAGATAGAGATTGACATCTAGCTTGTGTTTGCAGTCTATGTTGATAGAAGTCGTGAGTCTCTTAATTACTGCTAGGGTGGGGTTGGAGTTTTGACTCCATTAATTTCTTCATGAAACTGAGCTAAGGAAACCATTTTCTACCTTGAAGAAGGTAGAAGTCCAAATTTCCACTTCTCCAACTTTGACACTATTGCTACATGAAAATCATGGGCACCTTATTGCTCACAAGTGGTGGAGGAAGTCTAGGATCCCAGTTTCCATGGCTAGCTGTATGATAGGAGACATGTGAAAGACTTGGCATTGCACTTAACTTTTATATAGTGCTCTACATTGGAGTAATTCATTGCATTTACATTGGTAAAGATTAGGTTTTACAAACAGTTAAAATTTAACTCCTGCATTTGTTATGATCAGAAAATAAATAAGTCATTTAATGTTTTATTGGATTATCATAAAGATAGCAAGGTGGTGATTCCAATTACAATTGTTGTATGAGATGTAGTTTCATTGCTTGACTAAATTAACACATCCTCTACTGTCTGGTATAGAGCTATTTATCTGGCCAGTGATTTTTATTCATTTTCTACTGGTAATTGCTGTTGAATGAAAATCGCTGTCCGTTGTCTAGTCAACAATATACCAGTTTTCCCTCCTATGGAGAATTTACTGATTCTCCAGTTGTCTAAGCCAGGATACAGAAGTTTCATCCATTTTGTTGCCACTATGCATCACACTGGTCCATTACATTGAGACATTATAATTATGGACCTAATGAACAGACATAATGATAAGAGAACTGCATATAAGATAGTGAGAAATAAATTTTAAAATTAGAACATGTGTAATTTATCAGATACCTCTTCCTAGAATGAGCTAATACATCTTGCTTCTCTTATAACTGATGGACTTCTTTGGATTTTAGAAGTACTATATTACTCAAATGAGTGTCAGAACAAGAGAAGTCTAAAGAAGACAAGAGAAGTACAACATATCATTTCTGCCATACTTGTAGGACTGTGGACAAGGAAAATTTTCTCACTGGAAAAACATTTTAGCAATACCCATGTTCATTCATTTTGTACTAGGAGAGAAATTGCCAGGCACATGATAACATACTGTTTATGGGATTCAGCCAATTGTTTGTCTGAATGATCATAAAGATGGAAAATTTACAACAAGGTGGCCTGGAAAAGAATAATGCGGACAGACATCTTTGAGTAATTAAGAGTCAAGATATTTGTGTCTTGTATATATAATTCCAAAGACTAAGCATAGCCAGGAAGAATTTGAATAGTTAAGTGGCTGGGATGAGTTATTTTTGTGTATATTAGAGAGCTTCTTTCCTCAGTCATGCCACTGCTATCATAAATCAAGTACATGTGGTAACAGGAATGGTAGGTACATAGGCATGGGCATAGCAATATGGCCTTCTATTTACCAAGGCTGATTTGTCTAAAATCAGTGCCAAAAACTAAACTTGTCAAACACAGATACCAACACTGAGTATCTCAGTATTTTTAGTCTGTCTCATTTTTTTCATGATACAATATGAATTAATTTTACACCATAGTATTTAAATTACAGAATTTGTTGAATAATGAACATCACTTAAGGACTTTGGCTCTTTGTTTTTGCAGAAAGACACAGTGCATTTTTATTGTATGCAAGACATACCATGTATATATTATTGTACTATGTTAAGTAAAATATGGTCTAGTTATTGTCATTTCTGAAATACTAAATGGAAATTAGGTAGATGTATATGGGTTCCCAGTTCACATGAGGCTGACTGTGATGGCTTTTCTATAAGTCAACTTAAATAGTCAATGGAACTTAGTTGTTCTGTCAAACATGTGTCTAGATACGGATATGAAGGCATTCAAAAGATGAGATCAACATTTAAATAAGATCATTATTAATAAAACAGATTATGTCCTATAGTATGGATGTATGAGCTTCATCTAATTGACTGAAGGCCTTAAAAGAGAAGGCAAATACTCTTCTGAGAAGGGGAGATTCTGCCCAAAGAATTCAGATTCCACATGTAATAGCAATTCTTCCTAGAATTTGCCATTTCTAGACAACCAGTTTATTTTCAAGTGTTATACTTGACATCTCCCATGAAGTCACAAGCTATTTCTTTGATATAAAAATAAAATTCTTGAAGAGCCCACCATAGGGGGTGGCCTGGCCAACTTGGCTTCCTTCCCTTCCAGGGTCCAGTCCAACATTTAGGGTCAGTGAATCCCAGCACTTGCTCCATCTTGAGCACTTGCTCCATCTTGTGGGGTGCTGAACCTCAGGGAGGGTCCAGTGCTGCATTATCAGATCCAGGAGCACCTCGTTGCCACCAAAGGTGAAAACATGAAACATGATTGTGGTCAAAGATGGTGGCGGCCACCAACACCCGCCACAGGACCAAGGATTATCTCGAAGCAGCTCGAGAGACCCATGGAGACCATGCAGAACCTGTGGTATCACCAGAACAACTGAAAAAAAGGCAGGGCCTGTGGAAGATGCTTTTGAAAAGTGTTCTTATGAAACTGGAAAGAAAGATGCCAGAACAGAGCCACACATGCAGAGTGGGGGAAGAGAATGGTGAAACTACAGATATGTCAAAGGAGAGTATGGGAGCAACATGGGAGCACAGCTACAGCAAAGAACATGAAATTACTGAATAGGGTTGGTCCTCAGCCTGCAGCCTTGGTCACAGCATGGAGCTGCTGCTACTGCTCACCATCCTGGGAGAAGTAGAGCAAAGGACTGGAGCCTTGCTCACAGGCTGCAAGAACTATGGTCATGTCTGATGTCTCTCTGGGTAGTTAGCATTGAGAGTGGGGAGGAATGTGGTAGTCTGTAGCTTGCTCAGATCCTGCTGCAAGATGCCCTGTCTAGTCACAGCATTCTGGTCAAGAACAGGATGTCTGAGGTGAATCTCAGCAATGGTCTAGTATTTATGGTGTTTCAGAGGCAAGAAACCCTGTATCAGACTAACGACTGTAAAATGTAGGAAAAAAATTATATGGGGTGATACACTGCAGCTTCCAATGCCATTATGAGGAAGTAATTTGTGGTGGAGAGGTGGAGAAGTGGAGAGATGGAGGAACAGACTTCTGCATGTGCAGTAGAGAGAAGTAGAATTGCTTATATGTCTGAAGCTGAGCTACCACCAAAGGCCGTGTTGCTATGCATGGCCTGAGACCAGATCTGGCTCTGTCTAAGTTCCTGCTGCAGCTGGGGGACATCTGGATGTCTGTGGCCTGTGTTACCACCAAAGGGTATTTATATGTCCATGGTTTGTGTTGCTGCCTGAAGCTATGCTGATGTCCATGGGTCGTGATGATGACAGGGACCTTGCTGGTGTCTATGGCCTATGCTGCCATTGAAGACCATGCTGAGGTCCATAGCATATGCTGATGCTAGGGTCCAGGTAGATATCCATGGTCCATGCTGTTGCCAGATACTATGTGGAGGTCCATGATCTGTGCTTCTGCTGACTGTAAAGGGCAGTGAAGCAACATCTGCAGTGACATTGATGACTGCAGACTCACAGTTGAGAAAGGGGACATAAAAAGCTTCTGTGGCAACTCCCTCCTCCCACCAAACGTAACAACCTTGACAGGAAACCATCAAAGAGAACTCTTAAAAGTCCAGTGGGAATGCTGAAGTGTAGCTCTCCACAATAGATAGCTACTGGTGAGGATGGAGTAGGGGAGGGACTCACTTTTCTTTGAGGGGTTGGCCTCCAGGAGTTTGACCATGCTCCAGCGACTATGTGAACAATACAAGTTGGACTTGTTCTTTTTTAGTCTTTTTTAGGGAGAGGCCATAAAAGTGGGGTGGACCTGGGAGGACTGGGAGGAGGAGTGACTGGGATGCATTATGTGAAATTCCCAAATAATATAAGCATTATGAAAAGTTATAATTCTCTCTTACACCAGTTATCACAATTTATTTTTTCTAAACAACCCTTACATTTGCCAATGTAAACTGATTTTATTTTTTATTGGATTGTCTGATTGTAGTAGAATTATCGTCTAAAATTTGATATCTTGATAGAATAGTCTTGTTTTATTTCTTCCTAGATACAGCAAGGTTTTGTTGCAACATATTTTGTTTGTTCCCATTAGTTTGGCTGGATTAAAGGATACATCTTCAACATGGTGTTTTAAATCAATGAATATAAGGAAAACCTGTGGGACTCATCACTGTATTGCTCCTCAGATTTCAATGTCCCCTGATAGACTATCTTCTTCACTGTATGTTTAATATTTCTTGTTTGTTTATATGAAAGTATGCAAATTGTACTAGAAATGGCACTTAGTCATAGAATGACATATATCATTCACAAAGATCAAAACCAACTAACCAACCAAACAGCAGCAGTTACAGCAAAGTAACTAGGGCTTTTAGTTTTCATTAATACACGGAATAGGAAAATTGATCCATCTTCCCAGAAGCAGAAACCAACAGAGAATTTTAAATATTTTCTTTACTTGTCACAAAATATTTTATGTACATTCCCTGGGGTAGGTCTACAGAGTGACACTTTAGGCATTTGAAAAAACAAAAAAGAAAACTAGGTTTACAATTAAAGAAGAATGTGTGTAGTCCTACCTAGATTACTATGTGGCATTGGATCCAAGATTCCTTTTCCTGAATCTCTGTTACTTCACCTCAAAGACTGAAATAGTAAAGATTACCATCAAAATTTTAAAATGAGTGTGAAAATGCTATATCAATATTAGAAGATACATGGCACCCACTTCAGATATTTGCTTTAAAACTCATGGAAATATAATGGTAGTAAACAGACCAGGCTTTTGTTAATTTACAAGTACTTAAATAGAAGTTAGCCTTGACTGTACATTCCTGTAATCCTGGCAAGAAGATCACTGTGGGGTACACATAAAATTATTGCTTTAAAACAAAATAGACAGGAGTAGAAAAGATGGAGCAGTTTTCATTGAAGAATGACTGTATTCTCAAAAACATTACAGAAGATGAAGAAACAAAGAGTTTCTATATATAAACATATCAATCTTGATTAGGAGAAATTAACTTGTTTCCTCTAGTGTGGAAATTTATTTTAAAGAATTGTGCCAGGTATAACTGATGGCAACATGTAGAATATTGCAAATACATCCATATTGATCACCATGTACAAAACTCAAGTCAAAGTGTATCAAAAGCCTCAATATAAATCCAGGTACACTGAACTTCAATAGAAGAGAAATTGGAAAGTATCCTTGAACACAATGGCATAGGAAACCACTTCCTAAATATAACACTAGGAACACAGACACTAAGAGCAACAATCAATAAATGGACCCTCCTAAAACTGAAAAGGCAAAAATCATGGTAAATAAGGCAAAATAGCAGCCTACAGAATTGGAAAAGATTATCACCAACCCCACATCTGACAGAGGACTGATATCCAAAATATGTAAAGAACTCAAGAAACTAGACATCAAAATATCAAATTCAATTAAAAATGGGGTATAAATCTAACAGATAATTCTCAACAGAAGAATCTGAAATGGCAGCTAGACATTTAAGGAATTGCTCAACATCCTTAGTCATCAGGGAAATGCAAATCAAAATGACTCTGAGATACAAACTTACACCTGTCAGAATGGCTAAGATCAAAAACACAAGTGACAGCCTATGCTGGAGTGTAAACTTGCATAGCCACTTTGGAAATCAGTATGGCAATTTCTCTGAAAATTAGGACTCAATCTACAAGACCCAGCTATACCTACTCCTGGGCATATACCCAAAGGATGCACTATCATATCACAAAGAAATTTATTCA
Organism: Dicrostonyx torquatus; assembly: GCA_028555095.1. NCBI lineage: Eukaryota > Metazoa > Chordata > Mammalia > Rodentia > Cricetidae > Dicrostonyx > Dicrostonyx torquatus. The sequence continues at coordinate 3,594,024 of JAQHUG010000094.1, read as the reverse complement.
TAGCAGCATTATTTGTAATAGCCAGAACCTGGAAACAACCTAGATGTCCTTCAACTGAAGAATGGATGATGTGAGATTCCCTTCTGTATGCTGTGAATGTCATTGGTTAATAAAGAAACTGCTTTGGTCCTAAGACAGCCAGCTATAGGGGAACAGAGCTAGGCGAGGGAAAACTAAATTGAATGCTGGGAGGAAGAAGGGCTGGGTCAGAGAGAAACCTTAGAGCTGCCACCAGAGACAGATGCTGGGAACTTTACCTGGTAAGCCACAGCCACGTGGCAATATAAAGATTAATATAAATGGGTTAAATTAATATAAGAGTTAGTCAATAAGAAGCTGAAGCTAATGGGCCAAACAGTGATTTAATTAATACAGTTTTGTGTGATTATTTCATGTCTAAGCTAGCCAGGTGTCTGGGAACCAACAAGCGGCCCTTCTCCAACAAATGGATAAAGAAAATGTGGTACATTTATACAATGGAGTATTACTCAGCTGTAAAAAACAATGACATCATG
>JAQHUG010000094.1:3558975-3588739 GCA_028555095.1 Dicrostonyx torquatus | reverse complement strand
TAGAACTTTCTTACTTAAACAAAAGAGGGAGGTGCTGCGGGAGATTAAGCCCTCTTGCTTTCAGCCAATGGCTTCTAAGATACCCGCCCAATGTGGGGCGTGGTTTTCATTTCAAAAAGAGCTGCTGCCGCTCTCCGAGCTAACTTACTTCATGCTTTCATGCTGACGGCTAGACTCGGTTTCCTGTTTGCGACCAGAGGAACATGGTTTGGGACATTTATCTGTAAGTTTTATCCCCTCCAATAAAATACCCCTTTTTTAATCAAATTGGTTAATATTGTCCTGCGACAAACAGGTCATCAGGATTGGCAGCAAGCACCTTTACCTGCTGAGCCATTGTTCTGGCCCAGGCTTTATTATTTTCAAAGCACTTTCCTTCAATTACTGATTTTTATCCCTACAGTGGTTCTCTGAGCTAGGCAAGGATTATTATCCTCCTTTTATAGGTGGGAAAGTACATCTTTGCAATGTGTACTCGAAACAATTTCTTCATGTTACCCACAAGTAAGTGTCAGAGTTAGATATTGGACAAAAACCTCCTGACTCGTATTCTAGTCATTATTTACCAACTGAAAAGAAATTCAAATCATGGTAATGGGAACTCTGTCAGCAGGTTGAGAACAGAGAAATTCACCAGAGTCTGATGAAGTTATTGGGGCTCTGTGTCCCAAATTTGGCTTAAAAGTAACAGGAGAATTCACTATTTCTTTTCCAGGGCAAAATAATCAGGTATTGCTAATCTGCAACTTTCCTTGTTGTTCTGTAACACCCAACAGCCAGGTATAGCCTTGGCTGCTTGCCTCTTTAGAGGAACTCCATGCTTGCCCTTTACTTTGTATTTTCCAAATCTATTTTGTCATGAGTGCCCTGAACCCATTGCTTTAGGGCAAATCAGTTGGTACAGGTTGGTTGCATTGATGTGCAAAGGGATAATAGAACAGAAAGCTATCTCCCCCATTGTCATATGTTGGTGTTTAAATCCAAAGATAACACTTCAACTCAAGAAATTTGAGTTACATAAACTACTCCAGATTATTATAAAATGACTTAATGTATGAAGTTTTGTTGTGTTTTATTATTTGTTTTTGGAATTTTTTTGAAAATATATTTTGATGCCATATATTCAGATTATGTGTGTGTCTCTCTGTCTGTGTATTTCTTATCTTTGGTTCTTTCTATTCTATTTGCTTAATTTGTCCTAGTCTCCCCCAGATGCTTCCATGATCCCAACTTCTTTCCCATCCACTGAAATTCACACACACATTCACTCTCTCTCTCTCTCTCTCTCTCTCTCTCTCTCTCTCTCTCTCTCTCTCTCTCTCTCTCTTTCTCTTGCTAGGATACAAACACGCATCAAAAATAATCAATAATAAAATTAAATAAAAACAAACAAACCATAATAGGACAAAACAAGCAAATAGAATAGAAAGAGCCAAAGAAATACACACACACACACACACACACACATTCACATACAGAGAAATCCCTTAAAAATAAAAATAAAAAAAAATAAATTCTCAAAGGATCTGTAAGGGAAAAATGAAAAAGCCTTGACAAAGAGTTATGAGACAAATAACTTCCCTAAGTGCTATTGAGTTCATTTTGTGTTGGCTATGTACTGCTGGCCATGGGACCTGCCCTTTAAAATGGTTTGAATTCCTCGTGAGACTCTACTGGAGAAAAGTAAGTTTTCATTTGTTTGAGATAGCTTCTGGATTAGGGGTGGGGGCTGTGTCAATCTACCACTCAGGGCTGGGACCCCATCTGGCTTACATTACCAGTCTGGGCTTAACAGTCTCTATGAATTCATATTTACTTTGGTCCTGTTGTGTTTAGAATCCTTGGTGTCCTACATTCCTTCTGGCTCTTACAATCTTTCTGCTTCTCTTTCCACAAAGTTCCCCCAGCTCCAAAGGGAGGGATTTGATAGAGACATCCCATTTAGGAATAAATGTTCCAAGGTTTTCCACTCTCTTCCCATTGTCTGTCTGTGGGTCTGTATTTATTCCATTTACTGCAGGAGGAATCTTCTCTGATGATGGCTGACTGACCTATGTATATAGCAGAATGTCATTAGGAGTCATTTCATTGCTAAGTGCCTTTATCAGTATTTGGTTTTCCCCTTAGGTACCTGGGCTATCTGCTTTCAGGTTCTTGGTCCCTTGAGAAGTATCAGAGATTGGTTTCATCTCATGGAATGGGTCTTATAACCAACCAGAGATATTGGTTGGTCACTTCCACAAGTTTGTGCCACTATTACAGTAGCATATCTTTCAGGTAGATAACCATTGTATATCAAATAGTTCTTAGTTGGGCTGGTATTTACCTTCTTCCTTAGATAGCATTCAGTGTGCCTTCCAGTATCATGAACAAGAGTCGGTATGGATGAAGACTCTAGGTAGGCATCAACTCAACTTCTCCATGTTCAATTAATTGTGTAGGTGTTGTCTTCAGCAGTAGAAACTTACCATTAGTTTGTGGAGAGGATCCCATAGGCTAGGTTGTTTAGGGGTTCCCATTGGGTTTCTTTGGCTAACAACTTGATTAAATGGAACCCATTCCCAGTACTGGAGACTTCATTTGATCACACAAGATATCTAGTTGGGGTCCTGTCTCCTCTGTTATTTGTCAATTTCTTTTAGATCATATTCATATATGTATATATTTTAGGAAACACCTACTGTATTAAGTTCCCATATAAATCCTCAGATGACTCTTACTTTAAGCTGTCCCTCCTAATATTCTTCCCTCGCCTCTTTTTTCCTGGCCTTCCCCATTATGTCCTCCAATTATAGTTCCCCAACATCCATCCATAACTGTCTAGTCTATTTTCCTTTCTTAGGGTGATGACCCTCTCCTTAGTCCTTTACTCTATATGTAACTTTTGTGCCTATATGTATTATAGCTTGTTTATTAATGTAACATGAGGGGCCTGCTTGTTGGGGTTACTGTCCTGCCCGGTATCCCACAGCCAGCAAGCCCCAAAGAAATCACACTGAGAGTCTACATTAGGTTATTAACTGATTGGTCCATTAGCTCAGTCTTCCTACCAGCTCCCATAACTTATATTAACCCATATTTTTATCTATGTCAGCCACATGGCCGGTACCTTTTCTCAGCTGGGACAGGGACATATCCTGCTTCCTTGGTGATCTGCGCAGGAATGCCAGGGAGGCTTTCTGCTTCCCAAAATTCTCCTGTTCTCCTTGCACCACCTCTACTTCCTATCTGGTTTTCCCGCCTATACTTCCTGCATGGCCAATCAGCATTTATTTAAAACATGATTGACAATACAGACAATTCTCCTGCACCAAAGACTTAACAGCTAACATTCACATGTAAGTGAATACATACATTATTTCCCTTTGGGGGTCTAAATTATCTCACTCTCGATGATTTTTTTCTATTTCTGTCCATTTCTCTGAGAAATTAGTTTCTAACAGCTGAATAATATTTCTTTGTGTAAATGTACCACATTTTCATTATCCATTCTTCCATTGACAGTCTGTTTTCAATTTCTGGCGACTATGAATAGATGAGCAATGAATTTGGATGAGCATGGGTATCTGTAGTAGGGTATAGAGTCTTTGAGTAGATATCCAAGAATGGAATAGCTGGATCTTGAGGTAGATCTATTCCCAGCTTCCTGACGAACAACACATTGAATTGCATAGTGGCTATACAAGCTTGCACTCCCAGCAGCAGTAGATGAGTGATCCCTTAATCCTCATCCAATGAACTGTCACTTGTTTTATTGATCTTGGCCATTCTGAGTGGCATAAGATGAAATCTCAAAGTGGTTTTGATTTGCATTTCCCTGATGACTAAGGATGCTGGACACTTTAAATGTTTCTCAGCCATTTGTATTTTCTCTTTTAAGAACTCTATATTTAGATATGTATCCCATCTTTAAATTGAGTTAATTATTTTCTAGGTGTCTGTTTTTATCAGTTATTTATGCATATATCTGATAACCCCCTCTATTGGATATATACTTAGTTAAAAAAATTTTCCTATTCGGTAGGCAACCAATTGGTCTGAATGATGGTATCCTTTGCCATACAGAAACTTTTCAATTTCATAAGGTCACATTTATTAATTGTTGTTCTTATCACCTGTGTTATTGTTGTTCTTCTCAGAAAGTCCTTTTCTGTGCTAATGAGTTCAAAACTATTCTCTGTTTTCTCCTTTATCAAATTAAATGTATCTTGCCTTAGGTTGAGGTCTTTCATCGATTTTGAGTGGAGTTTTGTGCAGAGTGATAAATATTTGCATTATTTTACATGCAACCATCAAGTCTGACTACCACATTTATTGGAGATGCTGTCTTTTCTTTAGTGTGTATCTTTGGCTTCTTTTTCAAAAATCTGGTGACTCTAGGTGTGTGTACTTATGTTTGAGTTTGATTCCATTAATCAACTTATCTTTTTTGTAGTGCCAATAGCATGCTGTTTTTATAACTATACCTCTGCAGTGAATTGAGTTCAGGATTATTGATACCTCCAGCAGTTCTTTTATTATTCAGGATTGTTTTAATTATCCAGAGTGTTTTACATTTCCATATGAAGTTGAAAATAGTCCTCTCAAGATCTGGAAAGAATTGTGTTGTAATTTTGGTGGGGATTGCATTGAATCTGTAGATTGCTTTTGGTAGAATGGCCATTTTTACTACATTAATCCTCCTGATCCATGAGTATGGGAGATCTTTCCATCTTCTGATACAGTATTCAATTTATTTCTTAAGTGTCTTAATGTCTTAAAATTTTCATTATGGAGGTCTTTCATTTGCTTGGTTAAAGTTTCCCCAAGATAACTTTTGAGGCTATTTTGAAATTTGTTGTTTCTCTGGTTTCTTTCTCAGTCCATTTGTCATTTGTATTTAGGAAGGCTACTGATTTGGAGGTACTAATTTTTTAGCCTGCTATATTGCTGAAAGTGTTTATCAGCTATAGGAGTTTCCTGGTTGAAATTTTCAGTGATATATATATATATATATATATATATATATATATATATGTGTGTGTGTGTGTGTGTTTGTGTGTGTGCATCCACATATACTCATATATTTGTATATCTATTGCAGATGCATATATATGTATATATACAGTCATATCAATTGTAAATAAGGATTATTTGACTTTTTCCTTTCATATGTATATCTCCTTGATCTTCTTTGACTGATACCTTTAGCTAAGATTTCAAGGGATGTATCAAATCTCAATACAGTGAGTGGTTGACCTTTTCTTGTTCCTGATTTTAGTGGAAATGCTTTGTGTTTTCCCTAATTTCGGTTGATGTTGGCTATGGGCTTGTGGAAATTGACTTTACTATGTTGAGGCATTTCCCTTTTACCCCTAGTCTCTTCAGGACTTTTAGCATGAACAGGTGTTGGATTTTTGTCAAAGATCTTTTCTGCATCTAAGGAGGTGATCACATAGTTTTTGCCTTTTAGTCTGTTTATATGGTGGGTTACATTTATTGACTTATGTGTTTTGAACAATCCTTGTGTCTCTGTATGAAGCTTGCTTGATCATTAAGCATGTTGCAAGTTTCTTTAGAAACAAAATGCTGGATGAAGCCTCACTGAGGAGATGCAAACTGTGTTGCTGAGTACCTTCCCAACAGGCCCGAGTGACACTGACTTCATCTGTCAACTGTACTTTACTAACTCACTTGGCTTAACTACTGCTGTCAATGGTTCTACTCACTAATAATAGAAGTTGCAGGTGAAGTTAAGACTATTACAGCTGATGATGTGACAGTAAGATAATATACTTATTTTTCCAGAACAATTTAGACTTTTAAGTAAACATAAGATTTTGAAGATGAAAATGACTGATAAAAGTATTTATGGGTTTTAATGGCAGTAACTCTGATGTACCTAAAGAAATTTCTTAAAATTAAATTTGACATATTTAGTCCTTTCCAGATTATTGTCATGTATGATGAGAAATATATACAGGATAAACATAGATACTTCTCAAGTAACACTAAATCATATCCTAATACATCCATGATAAACTGAAAATATACTAGAGATACACTTATTATACTCATTTGATTGAGTGTCCTAGTATATCAGCACAGCACACAACAGTATAGAAGTGGTTTTCCTTTGTGAGGAAAACTCGGTCCTACTGCTATCAGTATGTTTCCTTCCAACTTGAATGTGTTGTAGCAGTTATTACCTATCCTAAACAAAGAAAAAACTCAAAAATAAAGTCATATTTCTATACAATTCACATTGCATTGGCATAAAGACTAGAATGTACATTGAACAATTGATTGTGGACCATCTGTAGAGCAATGAAGTCTGCCTACCTTTGTATGTGGAGAATAAAGGACTTCTTTCAAATAAAGTTTCAAGGTTAGAAAGATGGCTCAGAAGGTAAGAGCACATATTCTTGTGATGGATTCAAAAGAAATGGCGCTCATAGTTCATGTGCTTGGATTCTTGGCCCAACCACTATTAGGAGGTGTGACTTTGGTGGAGGAAGCGTGACACTGTGGGGGTGCACCTTGAGGTCATGATATGTCCAGTGTGGCATGCAGTATCCTTTTGTTGCTCGAGGATCAAGATGTAGAACTATCAGCTACCTCTTTAGCACCATGTCTGCCTGCAGGCTGCCATGTTTCCCACCATGATGATAGGGAATAAACTTCTGAACTACAAGCCAGCCCCAATTAATGTTTTTCTTTATACGAGTTGCCATGGCCATGGTGTCTCTTCTATGGCAATAGAAACCATAACTAACACAAAGTTGGTACCATGGTCTTGGGCATTGCTATAATAGGCAGGATATTTTTTTCAGTTGTTTAGAGAAATATGGACTTTGAGATTGTGAATTAGAAAAACAGTTGAAAGACTTTAAATGAGGCTTAGCAGGCCACCCTAGTAGAAACATGGAAGACAGTGGTGCTGAGGGTAATTTGAATTGTGGGGGCCTGGCTCAAGAGGTTTCAGAGAAGAATGTTAGTATGTGGTCTAGAGATCATTATTGTGATATTTTGTGGCTTCTTTTTGCCCTTGTTTGAAAAGTCTGACTGAGACTCAAGTTGAGAGATTTAGATTAATTCCATTGGCAGAGGAACTATCAAAAGAGTCTAGTATTGACTCTGTCGTGTGGTTAATAGTATGCACTCTTCTGAAGATTTATAATGAAAAGGACCAAGCTGAGCAAGTAAAATTACGAAATGTAGATTGAGGAGGAAAGGAGCACCAGGAAGTAGAATGGAGCTAAATACTATGTTCAAGGAGGTAAGCAGATTAAAATGGAATAAAGGGAATGGTGACCCCAATCAAGACCCAGTCCAACTAAATTTCCAACTTGTTAAAAGGAATTAAAAACAGCTTAGGTGCCTTTAATCCCAGCACTCAGGAAAGACAGGCAAGCATAGCTTTGCGTTCAAGACCAGCCTGATCTACAGAGAAAGTTCCAGGACAGTCAACCTTAGTCAGTGAAGGAAACCACCAGAAACAGAAAGTTGGTGAAGATATGATTGAATGAGAGAGTCATGTTCCAGCCCCAGTTATTTGGAACAATAATGGGCATCCTGTGCCATTACATGTTGGATTTGTGATCTTCTTTTTGACTTTAATTTTACAGTGGATTACAGTTAAGAGATTGCAAAAGTCTCAGAACTGGACTTTTAAACAAGTTTTGAACTGTTATAGACTATGGAGACTTTCAAAGGAGGACTGAATGTATTTTTGATTTATGATATGGTTACAAGCTTATGGAACCCAGGGAGTCGAGTGTGGTGGATTGAATAGAAATGACCCCATAGTGTTTGAATGCTTGGCACATAGGTATCAGCACTATTAGAGGATGATGTATCCTTGGTGGTAGAAGTGTGTTACTATAGAGTTGGACATCTTATGCTACCAAGTACACCCTGCAGTGCCAGGAATGGGTTATATCTTGTTTATTATTTGGCTAAAGGATTCCCATAGATCCCTGTCCCAAACATTGTAGTTTATTGACAAAGCTATTGGTTTATCATCACGATCTGATAATAAGCAATATAGCTAGAGACATCACTTATGTCATTGAATGGAGTAGGAGGGCTCATCTGTATTTCTGTGCTTTGATTTGTTAAATAAAGTCTCTGCCTGGCTTATAAGATAGGTCAGCCTTTAGGTGGGCGGAGTAGACAGAACGGAAGTTCTGGGAAGAAAGGAAGTGAGAAAGCCAGTCGCCAGGAAGCTCCCGTCGCAGATGGATGCAGGTTAGACCTTTCTGGTAAGTCACCACGTGGTGACTTACAGACATTTATAATGGGTTAGTTTATGAGGTGAGGGCTAGCCAAGAAGAGGCTAGAGATAATGGGCCAGGCAGAGTTTGAATGAATGCCGTTCTCATGTGGTTATTTCGGGTGCAGGCGGCCAGTGGCTGAGCGGGCCAGCGGCTGGTGGATGGGGAACACAACACACACCTCTCCTCTAATTACAACAATTGAACATGGAGAAGTTGAGTTTGTACCTAACCAAATTGCAATTCATGGTACTCTCCTCACTGCTAGAAGGGAATCAAATCACTGAACTACAGGCCGTGAAACCTACAACAATGACCTGCCTCCAGAACATACCGGTGCAATAGTGGCACAATTGTGACATCAGTACCAGACAATTTTTAGTGGATTTAAGTCTCATTCCATGCTATGCAACCTATACTTGACATTGTTAAAGTGCCCAGGAATGTCAGAGCAGATAGGTCATGATACCTTGGGGAATTTAAAAAAAAAAAACCCAAAAAACTACTGGTACTATTCTGCTAAAGGTACACAGAAATAAAATGACTCTTATAGTGTGATACCTATGGATCAGAACATCACTCCAGTCATCAGAGAAGCTTCTTTGTGCAGAAGACAGTAATTAACACATATACCAACAAATGGATTGTGAGTAGAGAGTGAGATACTTTGAACACTCAGCCCTAAATAGGGATGTCTTTATCAAATTCTTTTTCTCAAGGTTTAGGGTTATTTGAAGCAGAGAAGGTGGAAAGATTTTTAAAGGCCAGAATTAGTGGATAATTCCAAGGGAACAGCATCTCCAAGACACAACAGGACTGATATCCATATGAACTCAGAAAACTGTGACAGCAAGGACAAGACCTGCCCAGTTTCAAACCAGACAAGATACAAACATTGAGAAGGGGAAGTGAGCCCCAAATCCCATCCCTGACCAAGAAGCTATTTGCAATTGATAACTGTTGGAAAAAGGATTATCACTTTTCTTCAATGCAATGGGAGTATGTCAATTGAGTATATCAACCACACTCTGTGCCCATGAGTAGTTGCCCAACACAAAACATATTTTTGATTGCTTTTTGTCTAATTATTTGAAGGGGAAGAACATGAAGTCGGGTGGGTAAAACAATGGGAAGGATCTGGGAGGAAATGCAGGAAGGAAACAAATATGATAAAAATATATTGTGTGAAAAAATTAAATAAGATATTAATTTAAGAAAGTAATATGTCACATACCATTATGTTCTTATTTAACTATTATTTTAAATGATAAACAATGGAATAAATCAGTGTAGTGTCTGAAAAATAATTATTATTGTGTTCTTCCTTAATTAACTTTTAATAAGCCAAACATTATCAAGTTAAAATATGAAAACCTCCACTAATTTTCAATGTTTTGTTTTAGTAGATTTTGTATATACTTATTACCCATTAGTTATACATGAGAGTGTTTATTTCATGCATCGTTTCCGATTTGTAAGAGAAATTTGTAAGTAAACATCTCATAGCTCCTTGCCTGTAAAAGAATCCTGATTCTTTCACTTTGTCTTGCTTATCATCATTAAATCACTACATTTGCATATTACAAAAAACAGAACTGGGAACATTTTAGATTTTGCCAGAGAAGAGTTCTAAAAGAGTAGGGTGTGGGAGGGAAGGTACAGCTTGTATCAAATGCCCATATTTTATCTTCTGGGTTTCACTTTCCCTTGAAGGCTGTGCTTCTCACTGCCACCCTTGTAAGGAAAAGCCTTCCCGATTGAAGCAGCACACAGAAACTCCCAGGTTTGGATAAAGAGGAGCCTTAGGGAGACAGATCTGCTGAAGAGAAGGCATGATTGCCCTCAACCCATCCCTTGGGATGAACTCTTTCCCATGGACTCTGACAGTGCTGCTCTTTAAACGGTGCCAAAGTGCATCGATTTGAGATGGCATTTGGCTACAAATAGTAGAAGCTAACAAACAAACAAAAATTCCACAGGTTTGAATAAGAGGCTTGTTTTTGGTATGAGACAGGAATTAGAGATTCTGGAACTCAGTGGAAATCCGATCCCCTGGGGGTCTGTAATCTCCCTAGGTTATCACTGTATAGACCTGGAAGGGGAGGTATGTCTCTGGAGTATGCATATTGCAGTTCTAGGCATCATGTATGAATAAATAAAAAATGGGACAAAAGAGGCAAAAGTTATGTGCCCAGTGAGTCTCCTCCCTTAAAAAATTACCTTTGTTTGGAACTCATACACAATTATGCCTGCTTCCATTTTATGGGTCAGAGCTAGGATATCTGGCTACATTTCCAAATTAGAAATTCTTCCTCTAATTGGGTTTACTTCATCCCCAAACTTCTGTGAGGAACAAGGGGAGAACAGATAATGGAAGCTAGGACTGGTGGTGTACGCCTATAATCCTATCCTTTGAAGGTGAAAGCAGGAGGTTCACAAGTTCAAGGTTACAAGTTCACCTGAACTACCTAGTGAGATGCAAACTGAAAAGAATCAAACCAAAACAACCAACTTAAAAAGCAAAGCAAAACTAAACCAAACAAAATCAACAACAAAAAACAAAACAAAACAAAAACCCAGAAATAATAGTGGATTAAAAAGCAGTGCCTGTCATGTACAAGGAGAGAATGCCCTTTGTTTCTTTTATTAAGAAAGTCTTTTAAAAATGCTCATAAGCATTTTTGTTACTTTTATTTATTTAAATAATTATTCATTCTGTGTGCACTCACATATGACAGTAGAGCTATGGGGTTATGGGACAACTGGCAGAGTGAATTTTCAAAGTGGGTTTTGTAGTCAGAAGACAACTACCCAGGTACCCTACTAGTTCAGCAATGACTTAATTATACCACAAATTAGGACCTAATATCTATGCACTCTGTTTCCATCCAGATTGTAAATACCACCCCTCCTGAGGTTTATACCACTTTCCAAATCAAAGCCAGTGACAGAGGATGCCTAAGACACATCTTCTGGGTTAGAATTTCCAGTTTGCCTCATTCATAATCTATTGCCAGGGTCTAGATAGGAAAGACATCAGTAGTAGGTACATGAAACCTGAGATCAAAGACACTTCTACCATTGCTTTTGATACGGCATTAGCTTCTTGGATTATGGTGTCAACTTGGGAAGTGATAGATGGCTTATGTGTGTTCCAGTGACTGCTCTTATTCTTTTACATACCCTTTGATTCTGACCTCCTTAGCCCACTTCTTACCACGCTAACTCTCAGTATTCTTATCCTTTGCAACCCACAAACCAGCCATGGTATTTTCTGTTGGCATATGGAAGCAACAGTACTAATGTGACGTTGAAAAGTTCCAGCTCTGAAGTTCAGTGACCTTTGTATGTTACTGCCTCTCTGTTCTAGGTAAGACAACCTTGGATATGTCATTTGACTCTTCTTTTTCTCAGTTGACATCTTCTTCATATGGTTGTTGTCATGTTCAATGTGTTAATGTGTACAGTACCTGACTTCAGAAAGTTCTCAATAACATGTTGGCCTTTTCCTCGCTGGTTTTTAACATGCTATTTTCGTTTATAACATCCTTACCAATTCTATTTACGATATTCATTTGCTTACATAAACCACTCCAAAATTATCTTCTCTGTGAAAACTTGCTTGAGTGACTGAAGAAAATTAAAATTTCCTTTTGTTTACTCAATACTCTGTACATAGTTTTGCTCTAACAGCAACCACCATATATTTTACCAAACCTACTCTTGCTACTATTCTGGGAACTCCTTGAGAGTAACAGTCTGTAATTTATTTTTTGTCCTAAGAATCTTACATGGGATATGACTCAGAGTAGACACTTGTTATTAATTAATAAATGGTGAATGAATGCAGAATGCAAAAGAGATCATCATATTCTACTTACTCTAGACTTTATCCATATACATATCACTTAATGTATAGCCTTTTTACCATGCCCTAAAATACAACATTATACCCCATGTTTCATGTAGAAATATGTACAGATGTTAGAATACACTGAATTTATCATCAGTAGAGGTAGCCTTAAGTGAAGGTGTGTATTGGAGAAGATATGAGTTGTGGGAAAAAAGGGTAAGCCACCAATACATTCTTTTAAATTGGGGCATGCTATTAAGTAATGCTTTTTGGAGTAAATGTACAAGTTTCAGCACCTACAGCAGTTGTTTTCTGAAGAAAAAGTGAGGATACCTACATCTGAGGATGGAAAAAGTATCTAAGAATTCATCAACAGATAACAGAGGCTGGTCATAAGAGTATGCTATCAGATTATGAAGCTTTCACAAAGAATCCAGAATAATTATCAAGTGTTTTTAACCACATTGAAGGAAACAGTAGACTCTCCTTTCTGATAATTCTACTGTATGCAAAACTTGGTCTTCATATGAACAAAACTCTCTGAACAAATGAGTAACTAAGATTAGAGAACAGTGAAGGATGAGATATGGAGGAAAATCAAGCCTCTATGTGGTTGTTGCTTTTCCAAATTTTAAGAATATTTGATTTGGCTACAGATTCAACAAGTCTCTTTTGATAAACCTTTCCTTCTGTAGGCCTCAATCTCCCTATCTTTGCCACAAAGCAGCTAGACTTGCTGATTTCTAACAGCCCTTATGGTTCTATCAATTTAGCCATAATTCATACGATGAGGTATCCAAAAACCTTTACAATCAGAATTCTCATGTGTCTTGTAGAAAGGGAGGCTGCCCAGTATGAGGGCAGAGGACTGTCTTAGATGATCCCATGGTAGCAAAATGGTCCTTGAATATTTGTGATATGCAGGAGGGAATATACAATTTGTGAGATCACTCAATACCCATTACCTTTGTATTTCTCTCTGTGCCACCCCCAGGGTGAAGCCATAGACTTGACAAGTCTGAAAGGGACCCCAGATAATGAAGGCATTTCTTCCCTAGAGAGCTTGGAATCCTTTCCTGGCCTGAGAAGGTGATAATTTTCTCACTTAAATCACATTTGTCATAAACTTAAATAGGGTTTACTTAGAGAATAATTCAGTTTTTCAAGACAACTATAAAAGAACAGCTCTTAGCAGTGGGAGACTACTCCAAGCAGCTGGTTTTATAGCTCTTTGTATCTGAGAGTAATGGGACCAGGGGGAACATGGCTCCTTACCTCTGGAGCAGGGCCTGAGAAACTTCATGCTTTTTTTGTAGGAGGTAAAAAGAGGAAAGAACCTTTGAACTATAGCTTAGTGGATATGCCAGTAATAAAAACATGATAATAATACAAGAAAGGCTCCAAGGACATATACCCATGGGAGAAAGCTTGAAAACAATTATATTACAGATTATGAAATTGTGTCATTTAAATACAAAGAAAGGCCTTTAGAAGTACCATAACTCAGGCATTAATATTGTATACAAGAATAAGTTTAAGCCTGAAAGACAGAACCATAATCAAGTTCACATACAGGTATGTACAATCATATTCAAACTCAGGTTACAGTGATGGAATAATGAGGAGTGCAGAATCATGAAACTACTCGATTATAAAATATTTTAGCTTTTGTGAAATACCTGTACCACAGACGAAGAGAAAGTATCAATCAAGGTTCATACAGGGAGTAGATTACTAGGCTGAGAAGTAAGGTATATAGCAATAGTATTAGGGAACTCATTGAAACATGAAGTTGGAGATGAAAGTGAAGGCTAAGGAAATTCTTTACTGGAGCCTTACCATGCACTCCACTCATGAAGCATGCATTTTCTCTCACTAAGGCAACTCTCTCCTGCATCATAGTCTTCAAAAACTAACATGGCTACAAAATGAAGGCTAACGTATTAAAGGCACATGAGAAATTTTCTATAGATTCTGCCTTGAATTTTTTTATTATTTCTCTTAACATCTACTGTACTATCTTGACTTCCTTGGCACCACCTCTAGTTGCTGTATGTCCTATGCTCTATGTTTTAAAACCACTAGTTGTATAACAATTTCCTTCAAATTAATGCATTACATCTTGGAGGGAAGCTTATTAAGACTCAGGATGTTGGTTGAGCAAGGCACTTATCTACGAGTATAGCAAAATGTCATTTGGAGACATTTTATTACTATGTTTTTGTTTGTTTATGTTGTGTTTTTGAGAATATTAACTGGTTTTACTCTATATCTTTGGGTTATCTAGTCTCAAGATATAGAAGGCCGCTTATTTGTCCCAGCTGCCCAGCTAGCTTAGCCCTGAAATAACCACACAAAATTATATTAATTAAATCACTGCTTGGCCCATTGGCTCTATCCTCTTATTGGCTAACTCTCAAATCTTAATTTAACCCATTTCTATTAATCTCTATATCGCTACATGGCAGTGGCTTACTGGCAAAGATTCAGCATGTCTGACTCTGGCGGAGGTTCCCATAGTGTCTCTCTGACTCTGCCTTCTTCCTCCCAGCATTGTTTAATTTTCCCCACCTACCTAAGTTCTGCCCTATCAACATGCCCAAAGCAGTTTCTTTATTAACCAATGAAAGTAACACAAAGACAGGACCTCCTACACCATTTTCCCTTTTCTGTTTAAACAAAAAGGAAGGCTTTAACTTTAACATAGCAAAACTACATATAACAAAACAGGTATAAAGCAAGAACTACAGTGAAAATATTTCTATTTACTTATCTTTTATCATAATTAAGGAAAACTATAACTATCTATCTATTCTTCAACTCCATCAAAGACTTCAGAAGGATATCATATTATCTAAGTAAACAGTAAGTGCATCTTAAGCAACTTTGAAAACTCTAGAATTGACAGAGACATCTCGCTGCCTGGACAGTTACCCAAAGTTCTTCTGTACCATTGGGGCATCCATCTTCAGCCTATAGGCCCATAGTATCCAGCAGGCTTTCTGGGCCAGGCTCAAAATGGCATGTCCTTTTTTTTCTGCTGCTGCTGCTGGGTCAGGAAAATCTCTACTAAAGAAGCTGCAGCATGCCACCAGCAAACAACAAAAAGCTGTGTTATACTTTGCATTTTTTTTTTTAGAATTCCTTTTCAAACTTTCTCAGGTTTTATGTGGATTTAGCTAGCACATGTTGGAGCACCAATTGTTGTAGGATAGGGCCCGCTTGTTTGTCCCAACCGCCTGGCTAGCTTAGTCCCAAAATAACCACACAGAAATTGTATTAATTAAATTACTTCTTGGCCCATTAGCTCTAGCCTTTTAGTGGCTAACAAAGTCGGCTGTTGATATGACAGGCACCTTGTCTTCAGTACTTCTTTGCTCAGGCCTCTGGTGACCAGAACCCAGCAGCTCTTGTCCCTGTGAGCTTGTTGATTTATATCTCCTGGATGTGACTGTCACCACAAGAAAGTCATCAGTAGCAGGACATGTCAAGATAGTAATGCTTTAGCTTTGCATGGCTTGCTTGCCTCTGTTCCTGGGGACTCTGGCCTGCCCAGACTTGGCTCAGAATGCATCTTCTCTCTGCTTTTCCTGGATTGCCTCAACTGCAAGATCAGCAAAAGCTTCCAGAATGCTGGTGTTTTGTCCATGTCAAACTTTATCCCAAATCATCAACATCATCATCACACTGGATTTCCCCCATTCATGAGTACATAGTGGAAGCTTTCAGTCTCATTCTTCAGTCGGCAAAGATTCAGCATATCTGACTCTGGCAGTGGCTTCATAGCATCTCTCCAACTCTGCCTTCTTCCTTCCAGCATTCTGTTTAATTTTCCCAGCCTACCTAAGTTCTGCCCTATGTACAGGCCCAAAGCAGTTTCTTTATTAACCAATGAAAGCAATACAAAGACAGAAGGACCTCCTACACCAGTCTCAGGTTCTTGGTTACCCAAGTAGTGTTAAATATGGATTCCTCCAGCATCAGATGGGAGCTAATACAAATATTCACAGTCAGATATTATGTATAGAGTGAGAGTCCTTGGGACACTCATCCCTAAATAGGATGCCTTCATCAATTCCCTGAGAAGAGGAGGCAGAAAAAGTATAAGAAGTAGAGGGAATGGAAGACACCAAGAAAGCAGGGCTCTTTAAATTAGCATGATTGATGCACATATGAACTTATTGAGACTGAAGTAAAATGCACAGAACCTGAACGGGTATGCACCAGATGGGATCCTAGAGCTGAAAGGAGAAATGGACAAAAGCAATCTCTAACTTATGACCACATTCAAACAAAAAATTAGTTTTCTCTTTGGGAATCTCATTGAGGAACAAACTACTCTTGAGGGAAGACTGCGTGCTCAACAGTAGATGGCCAACAGAAAATAAATGTGATGGCATCTCTGATGGCGCCTTGGCTCAGAATGTTTGTTAGGGCTTTTCCATTTTTCTTTTTGTTGTTGTTGTTGCTTCCTTTTATGTTTTGTTTAAATTATCTTATTTACATACATTTTTAAAATATTTTTCTCTTTTCATCCTACAGGTCCTTTGCATTTATATTATGGCTTCCAGTTTACTGTTTTCATGTGATTCCAGAGTATGCGAATGAGTGGGTCTCTGCATCTTCATCTATTTCTTATGTCTTTTCTTATGTTCTCTTGTTTCTGTTTGTTTACTTTGACCTATTAAGATGTGCAATTTTGTTGTATTTTTTATATTTCATTTTATATTGATACTTAGAGGTTTGTTTGTTCCTAATGAGAGGCAGAAAAAGGGTGGATCCAGATGGGAGGGGAGATGGGGAGGCATTGGAAGAATTAAAGGGAGGAGAAACCATAATTAGAATGCATTATATGAGAAAAAATCTATTTTTATCAAAATGAAAAAAAGACCCAGTATGTTGGGACTGTATATATGGCTCATTAATTAAAAGAACATACTGCTCTTGTACAGCACCTGATTTCAGCCCCCTCAGTACCCACTTTGTGCATTATACAACTGCCTGTAATTTCAGATCAAAGGGGATTTGATGCTCCCCCCCTAAGCTCTGCATGCATGTTGTATAAATACATACAAGCAAGTACATATGTACATATACATAAAAATGTATAAGAACATGAGAACATTTGCTGTTCTAGAAAGAGGTAAAACATTTCATACTTCAAGGAAATTCATTATGACTCAGGAAGTTCTAAAAGGGATGTTGCTTAGAACTAAAAAGGTAATCAACTCAAAATCATCAGGAAATCCATCAAACTCACTGGATATACCAGGATCCGCTCTCTTGAAGTTTACATAAATAGGAATGATGAAAGATATTCTTGTACCAGCTGAGACAGTCTCAGATCAGCTGAGCTACTTGGATGAGGCTCAAATCAACTAATCTACTCAGAAGGAACACTTTCCCAACTTGTCAACCTGCCTGAAAGTCAGTGAACTCTAGGGTTCCAGCTTTTGTGAGTCATCAGTCATGCTGGGTGCTGTGTCTATTCTTAAGTCATTTCTGCTCCCATTCATAACCCATCTCCAATAGTTCTTTAAGAAACCCCAATACATTTACACAATGGAGTACTACACAGCAGAAAAAATAATATCTTGAGTTTTGCAGGAAAATGGATGGAGCTGAAAACATCATTTTGAGTGAGGTAACCCAGACACAGAAAGACAATTATCACATGTACTCTCTCATAGATGGTTTTTAAACATAAAGCAAAGAAAGCCAGCCTACAAAATAAATCACAATCCCAGAGAACTTAGACAACAATGAGAACACTAAGAGAGACTTACATAGATCTAATCTACATGGGAAGTAGAAAAAGACAAGGTCTCCTGAGTAAATTGGGAGCATGGGAACCTTGGGGGAGGGTTGAAGGGGAGGGGAGAAGAGCAGAGAAAAAATGTCAAGCTCAATAAAAATTAATATAAAAAGAAACCCCAATAAAACTATTTGAATCACCAAACTGAACTTTGGTAGTGTCATTGTTTTAGTCCTTTGTTGATTCCCCATCTGGGGTGAATATTTAGTCCGATCTCTCAAGAACAGTGCCACACATCATCACATTATCCTTAGGCAGTGTGTGAATGTGTCCTTGTGTGATGTACATATGTGAACACACAGGTGTATGTCCTAGTAGTGCCAGTTATGTAGCTATTCTACCTGGCTTGGTGACTCCTGTTAAAGTTGCATTGGGCATCTTGTATGATGGAATACAGTATTTCTGCTCTAGTCATATTAAAAATTAATTTTTTGTCTCAGGGGTGGCATGGACAATACACAAGTTATGCTCCCTTCCTATGTGTATTAAATCACTGTTAAAGAGAGATAGCACTAACTTCACTGACTCTTTAACTGATAGATGATTGTGGTTAGAAATGTGAAATAGGAGAAAATGAGAAAATTTGGGAGAATTTGGCTGCACCTGGAGTCAAGCTGCATAAGAACAACATCATCTCAGTGCCATATAACAGTAAGTATTACTTTCTCCCTCAAAAGTCTGCAGACTAGCTGAGGTACTGCTTAGCTAGTATTTCTTAATTGGGTACAGTGCTGAAAATTTATACAGCATGATTTTTTTTTGAGACAGAATTTCTCTGTGTAGCCCTGGCTGTCCTGGAATTCTCTCTGTAGACCAGGCAAGCTGACCTCAAACTCAAAGATTCACCTATCTCTGTCTTTCAAGTGCTGGAATTAAAGGCATGCACCACCATTGCCTGGCCACAAAAAGTACTTTTTAACATTATTTTTAGAGTTGGCATACTGTCACTTATCCAAACTTCTAGGATTTGACTTTGGTTTGTTCTTTCCAAAACTCATATTGAGGCTTGATACCTTAACGTAATGGTGTTGCTAGGTGGCAGGACCTTTAAAGAGGCAAATAGATCATGAGTTTTCTGCCCTTGTGAATGCATTAATGAACTTCCTCTGAAGTTGTCATTATAGTGGGTTGCTTTAAAGAGAATGCAGCCCCATTCATTACCCTCTCAAGTATGTGCCTCTCTTGTTGCATACTTCCCCCACTACCTTCTCTTTGGACATACTAACTTGGCTTTTCACTTTCTATCATGAGGCAATAAACAGGCACAGAACAGATGCTGGAACCCTCCACTTGAACTTCCAGAGCCATGAGATAAATTTAAACACCTTTCCTTTTTAAATTGCTTAGTCACAGATGGATTGTTATGGCAATGAAAACTGCACTAAAACAAACTTTTTATTGATTAAAGAAAACCATATAGGCAAGCCTTGACTTGAAATGGAAGGGCACTACAATGACACATGCTGATTGGCATGGATAAAGGGAATGATTAATAACTGTAACAACAGAATTAATTTATTACAGTTAGATCTGGAGAAGGATACAGAAGAGGGGAAGAGGTAAAATGGGTTATATGACATGTTCGAAAAGCTGAAATCAGAGGACATTGTGATTGGATCGCAATGAATGGAGAGGAGATTGGTTTGATATAAATCTGTTAGGGATAAGTTTTCAAATATAATCTTAGGGGTTATAATGTTTCATCCTGTGTTATGAGAAAGTATACTACAGAATTGTGAGTATGGGAAGAAAAGGTTTTAAATTTTAGTATTGTCAGCTAGATAGGAAACAGTATAATTCTTAACTACAGGTGAGCCTTATAGAACATGGGCCATTCTCCAGCCTTAAGGTCAAGGGTAGGTAAGCACTATATCTTGGTAAATAAAAGGTAATGTCTCTCAATCTTCCTTACCATTGAAATTTGAGATGAGAACCTTATTTGTTGTGAGGTTGGTCCTGTGCATTGTAGACTATTTCATAGGATCTCTGGCTTCTACTTATCAGAAGTCAATAGTACTATTCTCTTCAAACTGCAGCAAAAATGTAAATGTCTCCTAACACAGTCATGTGTCTCTTGAATGCAAAATGATTGCTTGCTAGGAACAAGCTTTAGGAAATGCCATGTTTCTCAGAGTGCTTGATACACCCTGATATCTATTTTCATCTTATTTTGTGACAATAGAATGCTAAACTTTAGCTGACCATGTAGAATTTTCTTACAACTTAGTACAGTAATAATACTAAGTTTTTAACTTGTGAAATTTAAGTGGAAATAAGATATGAGGTTTGTGGAAAGATTTCTTAAAATATATAGGGTATGTTATGTATTTTGGTTTTCTACATATTTCTTCCTGACTCTGTGTGTCCTAACAGGAACTCTAACAGCTGTCAGGATCCATGTAGATTTGGGCAATTCCGTAAGAAAAAGTTATCAGAAAGATGGAAGGACTCTGGGTCTCAGGCTTTTCTGAAGATACCATGCCAGACTGCATTACATGCATCTAGGAGTCTGCACAGATTTAAAAAAATGCAACATATCCATGTCATGTGCTTTATTTTTCTGCCCTGGTACTGCTGAATCTAGTTCTAACTGCTAAATACTGTGACAATTCTTATCCATCATGTGGGAGGGGGAAGTCCTTTGAATAGCTTCTGAGATTTTTCTTTACCTAAAAATAGGATGGAAAGCAACTGTTTCCTCTTCTTCCAGGCTTTGGACATCATTGTATGAACATTTTATGCCTGACACAAGTGCAGTCCACTGTTGGCCTGCTAATGAGAATGAAACAGGTAGAATGACCTTCAGTCCTTAATATCACTAAGCCACTGATTTAATCAACACTAGATCATACAATCTTCAGCAAGTTTGTAAAAGATGGATTTTTTTCATCACAAATTAATTTTATTTGTTTCTATCATTTGAGTCTTAAGGGCTCCAAAATGATACAAATGGGTTATGAAGGGAAGATGATAAGTTAGGTTACATTGAACTTGAAAAAATGAGACATCTAGATATCTGATGCTCAGGAGGCAGCACTCTATGTAGGTACCAGGCCAGAAGAAAAAATGAGATTGTCCTCAGTGCTGGAGAGAGAACCCTTCTTTTCTATGTACCAAGAGGTCTGGAGAGTTAGCATAAACTGCCACCTTCATCATGGTTAATGTTTCAGTAGTGCCTCTTCAAGGTCCTAGGTAAAGAATAACAGGAAAAATGCAGCAGAGGAGACATAAGCCTCATTAGAATCAGCAGCGATGTCTCCAAGGCTGAACATGGGAACTGACTGAGGGGAAGGGATTGCAGAAAATGCTAATAGTGCGGTCAAATCTCTTTGTTTTCCACATTCTGAACTTTCCTTATTGTAGTAACTCAAGCAAAACCTTGATTCCCCTTTGGGGGATTTTCCTTGGATGTGTTAATCAGCTGGTCCTTGTTCTTATAATGCCATTAAACCCAAAGGTCTATAACTAAGTTCCTATATATCCTTACAGCCACCAGAGGACAGTACTGTCTAGACAAGCCTTGCCAGCCAGCAATTCAAGCCAGTCCTCCTGGAATCATTTACTGCCTGGATCAGAGATACCCACCTGCCACTGTCTTTAATTTTAGGCTGAGGCACAAGAGGCCCTAAGAAGGACCCTCACAGGCGCTGAGTTTTAAAAGATATCCTGCTTTTGTTTTTGTTTTCATTACTTGTCTTAGACTTTGTGGGGTAGCAAGAACTCCTCATGGTCTCAGAGACATGGATTAAAGCCAAAAGTAGCTTGGAGCACAGGCCAAGGGATATATTTGGAAGGTGGATTCCAACTCCTCTTCCTCCGGAAGGGGCAGGCGGGCCTTGGCCTCATGCCCAGATCACAGAACCGTAAACTCTGAGCTAAAAGAATCCTTAGCACAACAGGCAGAAATCCTTAGTTTACTGGCCCGTGACTGCCCTGAAATTATATGCTGAACTGTGGTGTCTGCACCCACAGATTTCATCAGATTCTCAGAAGTCTGAGATGCCACAAAAAGTTAAAAAGAACCAAATACTTTAATTCATAGCTGAATCCCTAAGAAGAGAAGGACTTGCCCAAGTTCAGTTATTCAGGAATAGAGCTCGGATTAAAGTCAAGTATACGTGCTACACTATGAAAATAATTTTTAAGATGTTTGTGTTTCAACTGGAGAGTAGGGACCCGGGACTATGTCAGAGATAAGCTAGAGATGGATATACAGTGGGTATATAGTGCCTTCCAGAATCACTTTCTCTCCCCTTTCTCTGTCTCGTTTTGTTTCTGTCTGTCTGTCTCTCATTCTGTGTGTGTTAGGGGAAGGGGGATTATGTTGGTGGTAGAATAGGGTGGAAGGGAGAGGGTAAGGAGTACCAAAGTATTCAGAAGTATTTTGAAGAAACTATTGAGTTCCTTCTCTATTACTATGTCTGTTTGCTTCTCTTCTTTACCATGATCCTACATTTCCTTGGATTCTACCCCCATATGCCAAAACAAAGTTTAACTGTGAATTTAGCACAATCACCATAGCTCCTCTCATATTTTGACTCGAACAAAAGAAGTACTTGGTCATACTCACTGTTAAACTGTTAAAAGACCAGAAAAATATGATTATAGTAAAAATGACTGGAGAGTCTTACAGTGTTTTCTAACTATCCCGATTCTGTTATTAAGATCAGTGTCCAGTAGAATGCGAAAAATAGAGAAGAAATCTTACAAAGTTTGTAGGTCCAATTCCTTGACTAAACAAATGAAGATCTATGTCTTCCCAAAGGAAACAATATCACACAGAATTTGTGGAACTATAGTGGTACCCAGTATTATAATGAATGCTAGTTTTTTCTACAGTGTTGCCTTTATTATTTTTTAGATTGTTTAAAAAAATACCTGACAAAATTTACTTAAGGAAAGGGGTGGTTTATCTTGGCTCACAGTTTGAAGGCAGAAGTCCAACATGATGGAGAAAGGTATCATACATGACAAGGTGTCACAGTGGGCGCAGACGTACCTATGGTATCAGTGATGTGAAGCAGCAGTTCAAACACTGTGTCCCTTGTCAGGAAGCAGAGAGAAGAATGCTCATGCTCAGCTCACTTTCTATTTATTATTTAGTCTGAGGCATCAATCAATCCATTGAGCATCACCTGCAATTGGGGTGGATCTTCCTGAATTCAATGAACCTAATCCTGAAACTCCCTGACAGACATGCCCAGAAGTTTATTTCCAATGATGATTCTAAGTCACACCAAGCTGACAATCAAGAGCCATTTTTGAATGTCTTTTACTTAGGCTGGAAAGGTGCAGGAAATCTTATTTTGAAATCCTGTCCCTTATTTGAAGGTCTTACTGTGTGTGACAGACTCTCACCATGTCGTTCAGTTTGGCCTCATACTTGCTAGGCAGTCCAGGTGGGTTTTGAAATGGCAGCCCTCCTGCTTCTGCCTTCCCAGAGTTTGCATTACAGACGTGTATCTCAACACACACAGCACAGCCCCTTAATTCCCTTTACCCCGCTTTACATCTTTTCACAGTATTGCTTACTTTTCAGCTTGCTTCTTTAATTTCATTGCTTAATGTATTTTTTAAAGGCACAGTATCTCTTCCACAACTGTAGAAATCTGATTTGCTTTATTTACTTCTATATGCTCAGTGCCTATATCAATGCTTGACACACAGTGCGTACTCAGAGCAAAGCTTTTGAATGAATGACAAGGAATTAAAATCAAAATGTATAGGAGAATTCCCAGTTTGCAGGAAACCATCACCTTGAGAGCAATCTTTGTCTTCTCACATGCTAGGCATTCTAACTATGTAAGATAACTGAGCTTTCATTTGTTGGTCTGCCCTTTATCATAACTTTAGTCTGCTTCCTTGACCACTTACCAAAGTAAAATTTTTGTTTTCCTATTTGTAAAATTGGAGACCATGTCCTCCACCAGTTTTGTGGGTGGTACAATATCAGTTAGATCTCTATCTACATCCCCAGATCATGAAATTTTTGTTGGGAGGAGATGAGAGGATCCTTTGCTCTCTCCTGAAAAAAATAATTGCCCTAAACTCCATGAAATATACATGATTGATTTACTGAGCAATTGAGTTCGTTTGATGGACTGAATTCAAAAGCACTTTGCATTTATAAATCTCCTAGAAGCCAGAGGTTATATAGCTGCTAAGTTTACTGTGGTGTGATCTTTGTCAATATAACAAGAAGCTACTTACTGTAATGTGCAAACAGGCTGGCCTTTTTGGTCTATTCCTCACTTCTCTCATCAGTTGACTCACCCTGGATGCTAGATCCCTCTTATTATCAGCCTTTCCGACCATCTCCCAGATTAGATATCTAAGAGGTCCCCTAAACCACCCCTATGCACCTTAGCTGATATATGATTCTCTTGTGCAGCATCCTATGTAAGTACTTGTCAAGGTGGGTTTTATTTCTTATATATCACCCTTGATAAGGAGCTCACGCCATCTAATGTTAACCTGTTTCATCCATAACCCACTCATTTAGTCCTTTATTTTCAGTTCAAATCTATCTCCTATGGTTAAATTATAGATTTTAGTTCTACCTTTAGGAATCTCTCATGCCCTATCTGTTCTTCCTGTTCCTGGCAGTTCTTTAGAAACCTCAAGGCAGAGAGCTCCTCCCCCAAGTCTTGCCATCTCCAGCATAAACAGACGTAGATCCAACTTTTGTACTCCCCTCCTCTCTCTGTTCACTCCCTTCTGGATACATCATACATATGGCCCCTTTAATATATGATACTCTGTGCTAAACAGATCCCTTCAGTAACAGCCTAGAAAGGGCAGAGTGGAAATGGACTGTTGATTCCCTTGGCCTAAACCTTATACACATACTGATAAAGCTGAAGTTGTCATTTGATTTTTGGCTTTGAAATCTTAATGTTGGTGATACTTATTAAGGAATGTCTCAAGTCCCTTTCCTTTAATCTGCATGCAGGGCAATCTCTTTCATTCTGTGAAGTCAGGTGACTCTCAGCATCCAAGTGTCGACTTTTCCATTTGTCAATCATCTGATCAGGTTTAACCACTTATTCAGCCTGTTGACAAGTTTTTGGAGCCTTACTCTGAAATATTCCTCCTCTCCCTAACAGTTTTCAAATTTTAGCAGCAATCTTCTCACATCTTTGTTTGTGAGCTTGTTTTGTTATTTTGTTGAAATATTCAGTCCTTCAGGCATTCCTTCATGGGGGTGGTTACCTTCCCCAAGTGCTCACATGGACAGTTCTCAAGGCCTGTGGCATGGGAATGACCTTGATCACTGAATACCAACAGCCTCAGCTGAGAAAGCAGCTCCAACCCTAATCTCTCCCTCAGCCTGACTGGCCTCTGTCAGGGAGAACCCCACACACTAGCTGGCTCAGTCAGCAGTGACTGGAATAAGGTTTCCAGTTGGCTGCCAGATCTAAGGCTCTGGAATATCAGGCCAAGCAAGGACAGATCAGGGCAATATGATTTTTTTTCTACTGGCTCAGGAGCTGTGAGATTCAGCAGGCCTCCAGGTAGTTGTAAGGACCTCTCCTTTAGCCCTGATTGGCTGGCACAGCTCCAGCATTGGGCCCAAACACTTTATTTCCTTCCTCCTTGAAAGTATTCCCATCTCTAATACCCATGGAAAAAAGACTAAGGACAAAGAGGACTGTGATATCACCATTGTCTTTTCTCATGAGTTACTTAAATAGTTTATATTGCAATTTAATTTATTTACTATTTTAGCTGTGTAGGTATGTTCCTGAGTGTATGCAGGTATACCATGTGTGTCCAGGAACCCACGAAGACCAGAAGGGAACTGGATTCCTTGGAACTAACATTATAGGAGTTGTGAGTTAGTTACCTCATAAAGGTGCTGGGAACTGAAGCCAGGTTCTCTAGAAGTACAGCAAATGTTCTTAACCATTGAGCAACCCCTCCAGTTTCCAGAGTTTGTATTATTAAACTGGGTATCAATTTTTTTCTGTAACTTATTTTAGATAATATAATTATGTTTCTCCCTCAAAACAATCCCACATATGCCTCCTTACTCTCTTTTAAATGTACAGACTCCTTTGTTCCATACATATATGTAAATATTCATATATACACAGTCTTAGGGTGTCTATTGCTGTGAAAAGATACCATGACCATGGCAACTCTTATAAGGAAGCATTTAATTGCAATGGCTTGCTTACAGTTCAAGAGATTCAGTCCCTTACCATCATGGCAGGGAGTATGGCAATGTGGCTGTAGCTGTAGCTGTGAGTCCTACTTCTTACAGGGACACAGGAAGTCAATTGAGACACTGGGTGGTACCCTGAGCTTAGGAAACCTCAAAGTGTGTCCCCATAGTGGTGTACAAGGCCATACCAATTTCAACCAAGTCACACCCCCTAATTGTTCCACTCCCTATGAGATTATGGGGGCTAGTTACATTCAAACTACCACATGCCTGCACGCGTGCACACACACACACATACACACAAGATATATCTTAAGTACATAAATGCTACCTCCTCAGTCTGTATAAAGTTTCCTGTATGTGTGTTTTTAGGGCTGATCAGTTGGTATTAGATAACCAATTGGCATCCTCTTTCCTGGGGAAAACTATTTCTCCTGTTCTCAGCATTCCTCAGTTGTATGTTCTTTGTGTATAACTACAACCTCCTGGATTTTTTGCCCTACCCACTTTGGCATGTCTACTGATGTTGTTCTTATTTAGCTCATGTTTAGGTAGTAATGTTGGTGAGATTTTAGGAGTGAAGTTTCTCACATCATTAAGAGACAAAATCTTACAGCAAGTTCCCTGATTCTTCGGCTCTAACAACCTTCTCATCTGTTCATCTGCAATTTTTTTTGAGCCTTATGTGTGGGAGTATTATATAGATGTATCCGTTGGCACTTGCCTCCACAACTCTGCAATTTGATTGCTTGTGTTTTTATGCCATGTCCTCATCTGTTGCCTAGAGTAGTTTTCTTGATAAGGGGTGAAGACTCCACTTATCTCTATAAGGTGTGCACACACACACACACACACACACACACACACACATATATATATATATATATATATACTCACTTACACGCATTCAGTCACTCACATATTACCCAATGAAATTAAAGAGGATAAACATAAATCCCTGCATGATGTCTGATAGAACACAAAGATATGGCTAAATGAAATCACAAAGACAATTCAAGATTTGAAAATCAAATTCACTAGAGAAATAGAAATATTGAAGAAAACTAAAACTGATATTAAGATGTGATTAAAAACTCAATAATTAAATTAGAAAAACTAGGAGAATACCTTATGAATAGAACATATCAAGTAGAAGATAAACTATAGGGATTCAAAGATAAAAAGAGGAAAGGACTACTCAAAAAATATGACAAACTTAATAAACCTAGCACCATAAAAGGATCATGTAAAAGTTCTGGGACACCATAAAAAGATTAAATCTAATTATAAGCTGTAGATGAAGGATAACAATATTAGATCAATATCATGGGGGTAGATCTTTGATGTGGGACAATGGTCTGTATTCTTTCAATTATATTTTAAATAAACACTTATTGGCCAGTAGCCAGGCATGAAGTATAGGCAGGACAACCAGACAGGAAGTAGAGGCAGGTCAATGAGAACAGGAGAATTCTGGGAAGAGGATGCATTCCTGCCCCTGGCACAGAAGAAGCAAGATGCCCCGTCTAATAAGATACTGAGCCATGTGGCTAACATAGACAAGAATAATGGGCTAATATAAGTTATAAGAGTTAATAAGAAGCCTGAGCTAATGGGCCAATCAGTTTATGACTAATGTAGACCTCTGTGTAATTTCTTTGGGACTTAACAATTGCAGGAAACAGGCAGGACAAAAAACTCAGTCAACAGATCTTCAAGAAGGTCAAATAAAACTTCTTGAAATCAAGGAAAATTATATCCACACAAATACAAGGAGCACTCAGAACACCAGATAGACAGGATTGTAAAAGAAACTCCTTAAAGTATGCTGGAGTTAAAATATTATTTACATGGAAAGAAAGGGATACTAAAAACTGCAAGAGAAAATCCAAGGATCACACATCAAAGAAAACCCTTCAGACTAACAGCTAATTTCTCAATGAAAACTTTAAAGTTAAAACAATTCATGTCCATCAGATGAGCCCTACAGAGAATACTGGAAACAATATTCTTGACTGAAGAAGGAGATATGCATCAAGAGACTACAAAAAAAATGAAGCAATAATTACTCAGAGCCAAAAGAGGAATTTAAAAATGGCAACAATCACAGCATACCTAGGAATAATAACTTTAAATACTAATAGCCTCAAGATTCAATCAAAGGACTTTAGTTACCTGCATGGGCTAAGAAACAAAAGTCATCTGTCTGTTGTCTATGAGAAGCTCGTATTTCCAAATGTAGATGCCACTTAAAAGTGAAATGATGAGGAAAACTATTTCAATCAAATATGACTAAGAAGCAATCAGGATTTGCTCTGTTAATAGCCAATGAAAAAGATTTCAAACTTTAACCAGAAGATATAATGAAGGACAATTCATTCTACTTAAAGAAACAGTTAATCAAGAAGAAAGACATTACAATTCTAAACATATATTCACCAAACTCTGATGTACACAATTTCCTCAAAAGCATTCTACTATACATCTTGGGCCATATTGATGTTTGAGGGCCATGCAGAGCTGAGTGATTTGTGCTGTCACCTGGGGTCATGGTATTTTCTGAGACTGAATTGCTGTTGAAGGTAATGTCTGGGTCTGTGTTCCAGCTTCAGCTGGAGTTTTTGTTGATGTTCATGGCCCATGTTATCACAGAGGGTCATAGGTGTTACAGAGTGAGGGCATGCTTGTTCATCCCAGCTGCTTACACCCAAAATAACCACTCAGAAACTGTATTAATTAAAGCATTGCTTGGCCCATTAGCTCTAAGTTCTTATTGGCTAACACTTACATCTCAGTTTAACCCATTTCTATCAATCTGTGTATCGTCATGTGGCAGTGGCTTACCAGGAAAGATTCAGCATGTCTGTCTTTGGCAGCTCCATGGTGTCTCTCTCCTACTCTACCTTTCTTCCTCCCAGCATTCAGTTCTGTCTTCCCCGCCTACCTAAGTTCTGCCCTATCAACTAGACCAAGGCAGTTTTCTTTATTCATTAACCAATGAAAGAAACATGCAAACAGAAGGAACTCTTACACTATTTCCTCTTTTCTGTTTAAACAAAAAGAAAGTTTTAATTTTAACATAGTAAAATTACATATAATAAAACAGATATCAAGCAAAAACAACAGTTACAAAATTTATATCTATTTTATCTTTTATCATAACTGAAGAAAACTATAATAATAACTATGTATGCTTCAACTCCATCAAAGACTCCAGAAGGATATAATATTACATAAGTAAGCAGGAGGTGCATTGCAAGCAACTTCCACAACTCTGGAATTGACAGAGACATCTTGCTGCCTGGACAGTCACCCAAAGTTCTTCTGTACCTTTAGGTTATCCATCTTCAGCCTACAGGCGCATAGTATCCAGCAGATTTTTCCATGAAGCAGGAAATCTCAAAGACAGTTCAGTCACTTTCTTCTGTATCCTGCAGGATGTCTCACAGACTCTTTCATTAAGCAGGAACCCCAAAAGATCATTTAACCTTTAGGCAAGTTCAGCAGTTTTCTCTGTGTGGGTTCTTCATCTCCAGTTTATGCAACAGTCCAGGCAAGAGCAGTTTCTTGCCCAAATGTCTAATCAACTCCATAAGGAGCCTCTCCAATGCCCATCTTCCTCTTGAAGTAGCTTGGTGCTGCCAGGAGCAGATGTGTCTCATTGTCATGAAAAG
>JAQHUG010000094.1:3527088-3539628 GCA_028555095.1 Dicrostonyx torquatus | reverse complement strand
CCTGCCCCATCTTAAGGAAGCAGGGGGAGGGCGGTGAGGTAGGGGGGGATCGGGAGGGCCGGGAACAAGTGGAGTAAATGTAAATTTTTCTTGTAATAAAAAAAAAGCAGAAAGGTTTGCTGTAGCTATTTAAATACAGAAAGAATACACACAGAGCAGGAAAGCAATACTGGAAAAATTGCCCAGGTTAAGATGTGAAAATAAGCTCAGGAAACTGGCACAGGTAAACAGGTAACAAGAGAACTAATTAACTAGATTTTTTTACTATCATTTTCTGGTGATTCTGATTTGTTTGATATAAGCTACCCTGAGAATATACTATTTAACTGTTACCTCCCATGCTACTAGTACATATGACTTAGGAATCACACTTTGAGAAACACTAAGATTGGTGGCACAACCTGCTTAAAGTTTCTGAGCTAAAAAAATAAAGGAATAGCTGAATCTTGGGTTTGTTATAAAAAAAGTATCCCCACTTGAACATCCCTCCAAAAGAATGACCCTCCTCTGGTGGTATACTTAACACACTTTAATGTAGTTTAGTGATTTTGGTATTATACTGACAATGCAAATTTTCAGAAAATGCACCCTTAAGTTGCATTTCAGAAATTGTTGTAATTATGTGTCATTTGCCCTTGTATTCATTTCTAAAGTGGTACAAAATAAGCCCTCTCTGGACTATATGAAATAAAACCTTCTAAAAAGGGGAATAATTTGCTGCTCCCACTCCTAAACTCTGGGACTTTCCTGGATGTGAGTAGGCAGAGCTGCATACAAAGAGTAGAAATAGAAGGAATTATTAAAGTTAACATTTCAGTAGATAGTCTTCCTGAATTTTTTTAAGACAGGCATTCTCTGTAGACTTGAAGCCTGTTTTGGTACTCACTCTGTAGATGAGGCTGGTCTCAAACTCACAGAGATAGATAAAAAAGACCTCTAAATGGGTCACACTATTGGATTAATGTACATAGGCTTGGGAGAGAGAAGAAAAAGAATATACACAGCTATGAAGAAGTAAATGGTTTTTACAAAGGTAAAGTCTTTAAAGAGACAGAGTAAATGAATAAAAATAGTAAAGTAAATATTAAAAAATAAGAGTAAAAACAAGCCATGTAAAGATGGAAAATTGGAAAATTCACAGAGACTCTGGATTATTGTGTTTTCTTTGAATTTTGTGACTGTAAAGGAGCTAAGTAATCAACATATATACTTTAAAGCTATCTTGACTTAAGAATTTGGGTCTAAGAATATGTTGTTTTGAAAAGAGGTTCTTCTTTTGTTTCCATAGAGAATGAGAACCTATGGTATCATTACAGACTAATATGATTGGATGGACCAAGACCCCCCTGAAAGGTCACCTTGATCACCCCTCGAAAAATTAATTTGCCCAACAAAAAGCAGGAAGCAGTTTGGAGAAGAACTATAACTATGTACATATTCCAAAATATTGCTTATAAATGTTTGTTTACACTTAAAGAGGAATATGCTATAGAGATTTGCATTGGTATGGATCTTGGTTTATTGATACAAATTTAAGATCAATTTTGTTATACTGTGTATATGTGTTTCTGATATTGATTAAGATATTATGTTTGTTCAGATCATTTAAAATGTAATGTATAATTAAGAAATTTAGATTAATAGATAATCATCTATAATAGTCAAGCTTGTAATCATGTTAGTTAAAGTTTCTAGATGTAAAGAGATATATTTCAGATGGATAGGGAGTATTCAATTCTTTCAAAGCTTACAGAATATGGCATTTAAAGTGTTTTAAAATTTAGGACTTTTCATGACAGTGAGACACATCTGCTCTTGGCAGCACCAATTACTTCAAGAGGAAGATGGGCACTGAAGAGGCTCATTATGAAGTTGGTTAGCTATTTGGGCAAGAATCTACTCTTGCCTGGAGTGCTTGATGAAATGGACATACCGGACCAGCAGAGAAATGACTGCTGAACTTGCTTAAAGGTGAGACGATCCTTCGAGGTTCCTGCTTCATAAAAGAATCTGCAGACATTCTGCAGGACACAGAAAAAAGTAACTAACAAACTGCCAATATAGGCAGAACTGTCTTTGAAATTTTCTTCTTCATGGTAAAGTCTGCCTGATACTATGGGCCTGTGGGGTGAAGATGGATGCCCCAAGAATACAGAAGATCTTTGGGTGTCTGTCCAGGCAGTGAGATGTCTCTGCCAATTCCAGTTTTGGAAGTTGCTTACAATGTACTTCCTGTTTAGTTAGGCAATATTGTATCCTTCTGGAGTCTTTGATGGAGTTGAAGAATTTATAGTTATAGTTGTAGTTTTCCTTAGGTAGGATAAAATATAAAGTAGATATAAATATTCTAACTGTAATTATTGCTTGATACCTGTTTTGTTATATGTAATTTATTATGTTAAAGTTAAAACCTTCTTTTTCATTTAAATAGAAAAGGGGAGGTGTTGTGGGATTCCCTTTTGTATGCTGTGAATATTATTGGTTAATAAGGGAACTGCTTTGAGCCTATAGCAGAGCTATAGGGGAACAGCTCTAGGTGGGAAAAACTAAACAGAATGCTGAGAGAAAGAAGTAAAGTTGGAAAGAAGCCATGGAGCCACTTCCAGAGACAGATGTACTGAAACTTTGCTGGTAGGCCACAAGCGCATGGTGATGCACAGATTAATGGATATGGGTTAAATTAAGATGTAAGAGTTAGCCAAAAAGAAGCTAAATCTAATGGGCAAGCAGAGATTTAAATAATATGGTTTCTGTGTGGGCCTAAGCTGCCGGGAACTAACTAGTGGTCTCTTCCTACAATCTGCCTGTCTCTGCCTCCTGAGTACTGGGATTAAAGGCATGTGCCAACACTGTCCAGTGTCTGTCAACCTTCTTGTATTCTCCAGCTGTTCATGAAACAATCTTTTACATAATAGTGTGTTGAGATGGGATGTTCCATGTAGTACAAAGAAAAGCAATATACCAATATTATATATCTTACATGTAAATACTAAAAGCAATATAATATCACATATTGACTAAATGTATTTCATTGGCCTATAGTACTATTCTAAATTTTAAAAGGGGAAAATAACTTAAAAATTCACAGATTTCAAGTGAGGTGTGTATTGTTGCTATACTTATTTGGGATATGAAAAAACCTGACATACAGATAGAACTTCATAGTACCACAAGTAGGAAGTATCAAATCCAAGTCTGAAGTTCATAAATTCTAGTTCTGTATAGCAGAAAAAGCTTTTACTCGTGAGTCTATAGAAATAGAATTAAACCTTAAATGTACTAAGTCTCCCTTTCCTCTCATCTCAAGTTATATATTTGTAGCACAGCATGTATTAAAATATAGATCAGAGGTGTCAATTTAGCTGACTTTTCAACATTCTACCAGTTAGTTTAGCCAGTTAAAAAGTTTTCCCTATCCACTCCTTCAAGGCCAGAGTTCCTAGAAAAGACACCAAAGGTAACATGTGCTGAGTTTGGAGCTCTGTGGGCTCAGTTTTCTTGTGTACATATATCCACGTATGCATATAAAAGTCCAAAAATGCTGAAGGAAGAGTAGCTTGATGAAAGTTACATCAGGGTTGTTCATGGTTACTTGGGAGAGAAAAAAATTTATGTGGCAGTCTTTCTTGTACTCTATTGTTCCCATGATATTACTAAAAACATTCCCACTGGAAACCACAATGCTGATATCAGTGGAAGAATCATTTCCTTGTAATGAATAACTACTTGGCATCTACAAGTCACAATTACTTCTGAATCAAAGCTTCTAAATCAGTCAAGGGTGAAGAAGGTGGGCTGGCTGGCACAAATGGTGCTTGAACAGCATACACAACAAATAAGCTTGGAAGATGGGTGGAAGTAGGAACAAGATGAGAAAGGTGGGAGGAGATGCAGTAATGGAGAAGAAGAAAAAGAAAGACAGCAAAGGAAGTCTTGATATCTGGTCTGCAGGACTGGAATGACCTATAAATATGTCTCTGTGTAATTTTGGTCTTTGATGCCCACACAATTTATTTGAGCTTGTCTAAGATGTCAGTGTGATTTAAGGGAACAAGCTTACAGCTAGTTCCAGCTCTATCACTTCTGTGTGGTGGCTACTAATGAGTGGAGGAGCCTTAGGAGGCCCAGCAAACACTGAAAGTACCTTACAATTCATAGCTTCATAGATTTTCTTTGTCTGATATTCTAGCAGCCAATTTTATCCTCTGTGGTATTTTCAGAGTCCAGCTGCCTTTCAATCAGTCCTCAATATGAGAACTGCTAATAAGCTTCATTGTTTTCTTGGCCTTTCTTGGAACTATGAAACTCCAGTGGAAGGAAGAATTTCAACATTTGGGTCAGGTATTGAAAAGTCATGAAATAACAATGTCACCCTTTTTCTATTCTTGTGAAGAAACATCACACCACTTTTTTACCTAGGATTTAGATATTCCCTCAGAATCTTCTTTTAAAAACAAATAAGCATTGGAATAAAAATGTTTATTTGCAGTCTCACTTAGGCCAACAATATACACTATGTAGGCAATGGTTAGCTCCATGAATACACAGGCTTATGGTTGGAGGCAACATTAAGTCTATGAAGGCTCTTTTGGCACTCTTCTACTGTCTATTCAGAGCACTTCACTGGAAAGAACCAGAAAGGATAACTACTCCCCACCCTAAGATCCTTAGG
The DNA here is from genome assembly GCA_028555095.1 of Dicrostonyx torquatus. Classification (NCBI taxonomy): domain Eukaryota; kingdom Metazoa; phylum Chordata; class Mammalia; order Rodentia; family Cricetidae; genus Dicrostonyx; species Dicrostonyx torquatus. Next base: position 3,534,956 of record JAQHUG010000094.1, on the reverse strand, counting down.
TATTGCCTAATAAATCTGAAATATTTCTAGTGTTTGCATTGAGAACTTTAGAACTTAGACTTTCAGGGTACAAGGGCTAAATTAGAAATTAAGGTTGATAATTTAATTTCTACATCTGAGCAAAATACTTATTTTTAATTTTATTTTTGTTTTTTTTTAAAAAAAATTCTTGCTGAGTGGTAGTGGCACACTCCTTTAATCCCAGCATTCAGAAAGCAGAAGCAGGCAGATCTCTGTGAGCTAAGAGGCCAGCCTGGTCTACAGAGTAAGTGCCAGGACAGGTTCCAAAGCTACACAGAGAAACCCTGTCTCAAAAAAAAAATCTCTCATATATTACATTCTGGCCAAACATTCCCTTCTCCTCCTCCCCATCCCTCCCCTCAACTCCTCTCTCCCCCAGTTACAATTCTTCTCATTTCTCTTTAGAAAAGAGAAGACCTCCCAGGGTTATCAACTGATCATTGCACATCAAATTAAATATAACTAGGCACATCCTATCATATTAGGACTGGACAAGGCAACCAAATAGAAGGAAAAGGATCCCAAAAGCTGGCAAAAGTGTCAGAGACAGCCTTGGCTCACATTGTTGGTAGTACTACAGGAACCCCATGCTACACAACCATAACATACATGCAGATAAACATAGGTCAGACCCATGCAAGCTCCCTGATTGTTGGCTCTATCTCTGTGAGCCCCTATGTGCCCTGGTTAGTTGATTCTGTGGGCTGTGTTCTTATGGTTTCCTTGAACCCTCTGGCTCTTACAATTCTTCCTTGTTCATTTCTGCAGGATTCCTCAAGCTTTTCCTAATGATTTGCTGTGGGTCTCTGCATCTGCTCCTGTCTATTTCTGGATGAAATCTCTCTGATGATGATTAAGCTAGACACTGGTCTGGTTACATAGATGGCTGGCTGGTTTAGGTTTTATATCCTCCATTACTAGGAAACTTTGATAGGGTGACCCTTATGGATTTCTGTGAGTTTACATTGCACTAGGTTTCTAACTCACCCCCAGATGCCCCACCCCATTCCCTTTGTCACTACCAGTACTATCTCGGTCCATCCTCCCATCTAATTCTTCCTGTTCCCATCTGCACAGGCTCCCAGTCAGCCCGAGAAATCTATTCTATTTCCCCTTCCTGGGGAGATCTATGAGTCCCCCACTTGAGCCCTCCTTGTTACTTAGCTTCTCCAAGTCTGTAGATTGTAGCATGATTGTCCTTTAGAGCTTATATCTACTTATGAGTGAGCACATACCATGTGTGTCTTTCTGTGTCTGGGTTACCTCACTTCGGATGATTTTTTTCCTAACTCCATTGATTTCCCTGCCAATTTAATGAATTTTTTTCAACAGCTGAGTAATACTTCATATGTAAATGTACCACCTTTTCTTAATCCATTCTTTTCCTGAGTGACATCTAGACTAGATTATTTTCATTTTCTGGCTATTAGAAATGAAGTGAACAAATAGTTAGCTTATTAAGTGTCTTTGTGGTAGGACGGAGAGTCCTTTTGGTATGTGCCCAGGAGTGATGTAGCTGGGCCTTGAGGTAGACAGAATACCAATTTTCTGAGAACCCACAATATTGATTTCCAAAGTGGTTGTACAAGTTTGCACTCCCACCAGAAATGGAGGAGTATTCCCCATGCTCTACATCCTGTCCTTTCCAGCATGGGCTGTCACTTGTTTTTCTGATTTTAGTCATTCTGACAGGTGTAAGATAAAAATCTCAGAGTTCTTTTGATTTGCATTTCTGTGATGGCTAAGACATGTTGGACATTTCTTTAAGTGTTTTTCAGCCAGTTGAGATTTTTCTGTTGAGAACTCTCTGTTTAGATATGTACCCAGTCCTTAAATTGGATTGCTTGGTTTTTTGATGTCTAGTTTCTTGAATTATTTATATATTTTGGAAATTCGTCCTCTGTCAAATGTGTGACTGGAGAAAATTTTTTCCCATTCTGTAGGGTGCTGTTTTGTCCTGTTGAAGGCATTCTTTGCCTTACAGAAGCATTTCAGTTTCATAAAGTCCCACTTATTAATTGTTGATGTTATTGTCTGTGCTGTTGCTATTCTGTTCAAGAAGTAGTCTCTTGAGCCAAATGTTCAAGGTTATTCCTTACTTTCTCTTCTATCAAGTTCAGTGCATCTGCTTTTATGTTGAGGTCTTTGATCCACTTGGACTTGAGTTTTATGCAGGGTGTTAGATATGAATCTATTCTCATTTTACATGCTGAAATTCAGCTACACCAGCACCATTTGTTAAAGATACTGTCTTTTTTTCCATTGTGTATTTCTGACTTCTTTGTTGAAAATCAGGTGTCCATAGGTGTATATATTTGTGTCTGGGCTTTTGATAGAGTCCATTGGTCAGCCAGTCTGTTTTTATGCCATTCATGTGATTTTTTTAGTGCTATAGTCCTGTAGTGTAGCTTGAAATCAAGGATGGTGATACCTAAAAAAAATTATTTTATTGTATAGGATTGTTTTAGCTGTCCTGTGCTTTTTGTTTTACATATGAACGTGAGTATTGTTCTTTCTAACTCTATAAAGAATTGTGTTGGAATTTTGATGGGGATTTCATTGAATCTGTAGGTTGCTTTTGGTAAAATGGCAACTTTTACTATGTTAATCCTACAAATCTATGAGCCTAGGAGATCTTTCCATCTTCTGATATCTTCTTCAGTTTCTCTTTTCAAAGACTTGAAGTTCTTGTCATATAGGTCTTTCATTTGCTTGGTTAGAGTTACCCAAAGATATTTTATATCATTTGTAGCTATTGTGAAGGATGTTACTTCACTGATTTTTTTTCTCAGTGCATCCATCATTTGTATATAGGGAGGATACTGATTGTATTGAGTTAATCTTGTATTCAGCCACTTTGCTGAATGTGTTTATCAACTGTAGAAGTTCCCTGGTAGAATTTTTTGGGTCACTTATGTATACTATCATGCAAACAGTGATGCTTTAACTTCTTTTTCATTTGTATCCACTTGATCTTCTTTTGTTTCCTTATTGCTCTAGTTAGAACTTCAACTACTTTATTGAATAAATATATAAATAGTGGACATCCTTGTCTTGTTTCTGATTTTAGTGGAATTTCTTTGAATTATTCTCTGTTTAATTTGATGTTGCCAACTGACTTGCTATATATTGCTTTTGTTATGTTTAGGTATGTCCTTTCTATCCCTGATTTCTCCAAGACCTTTATCATGAAAAGGTGTTGGATTTTGTCAAACATTGGATTTTCAGAATCTACTGAGATGATCATGTGGGTTTTTCCATTCAGTTTGTTTATGTAGTGGATTTCATTGACAAATTTTCATTTGTTGAACCATCCTTACCTCTCTGTGTTGAAGTCTACTTGATCATGGAGATAAATGATCTTTTTGATATGTTCTTAGATTTGGCTTCTGAGTGTTTTATTGAGCAATTTTGCATCAGTATTTATGAGGGAAATTGGTCTGTAATTATTTTCCCCTGTGGAATCATTCTGTGGTTTGGGTATCAGGGTGACTGTGGCCTCATGAAATGAATCTGGCAATGTTCTTTCTGTTTCCATTTTGTAGAGAGTATTGGTATTGTCTCTTCATTGAAAGTCTGGTAGAATTCTACACTAAAACTTTCTGGGCCTGGGCTTCTATTTCCTTGGGAGTTATAGGTCTATTTAAATTGTTTATCTGATCTTGATTTAACTTTGGTAAGTCATATCTATCAAGAAATTGCCCGTTTCTTTCAGATTGTCCATTGTGTATAGCACAGGTTTTTGAAGTATGTCCTAATAATTTATTGGATATCCTCTAGCTCTATTATTATGACCCCCACTTTGTTTCTGAATTTGTTAACTTGGATATTCTCTGTGTTTCAGTTAGTTTGGATAAGGGTTTGTCTAGCTTGTTGATTTCCTCAAAGAATCAACTCTTTTATTACATTAAGTCTTTGTATTGTTCTTTTTGTTTCTATTTTATTGATTTCAGTCCTCAGTTTGATCATTTCCTACCATCTATTCTTGGTGTCTTTGCTTCTTTTAGTTTTAGAGCTTTTAGGTGTGCTGTTAGGTTGTTAGTATGAAATCTCTACAATAACTTTATAAAGGCACTTAGTGCTATGAACTTCCCTCTCAGTGCAGCTTTCATTGTGGTCCGTGAGTTTGGGTATGTTGTGCAATAATTTTCTTTGAATTTTGGGACATTCCAAATTTCTTTCTTTATCTCTGCCTTTACACAGTAGTCATTCAGTAGAGAGTTGTTCAGTTTCCATGAGTTTGTAGGCTTTCTGTTGTTTCTGCTGTTGAAATATAGCTTTAATACATGGTAGTTCCATAGGATGCCAGCTGGTTATTTCAATTGTTTTATCTGTTGAGACTTGCTGTGTGTGAGGTGCTGATAAGAAAGTATATTCTTTGTTGAGCATGTGTCCTTGTGGCATGATTGAACATCCTTTGGGTATATGCCCAAGAGTGGTATAGCTATGTGATACATCAAGTTGCAATTTGCTGAGAAACTACTATATTGATTTCCAAAGTGGCTGTACAAGTTTGCACTCCCACCAGCAATGGAGGAGTGTTCCCCTTGCTCCACATCCTCTCTAGCAGGGGCTGTCAAATAAAAATAAAATCTCTTAGCCATTCTGACAGGTGTAAGATAGAATTTCTGAGTCATTTTGGTTTGTATTTGTGGATGGCTAAGGATGTTGAACATTTCCTTAAGGGTTTCTCAGCCATTTGAATTTCCTCTGTTGAGAATTTTCTTGTTATATTTGTACTCTATTTTTAATTGGATTATTTAGTTTGCTGATATCTAGTTTCTCAAATTCTTTATATATTTTGGAAATTAGCTCTCTGTCATATATGGGCTTGGTGAAGATCCTTCCCCATTCTGTAGGCTATTGTTTTGTCCTATCAAGGTGTCCTTTGCCTTTCAAAAGCCTTTCAGTTTCATGAGGTCCCATTTATTAATTGTTGATCTTAGTTCTTGTGCTATTGGTGTCCTGTTGAAGAAGCTGTCTCTTGTACCAGTGTATTCAAGGCTATTTCCTACTTTTTCTTCTCTCATGTTTAAGTGTATTTGGATTTTTGTTGAGATTTTTATACACTTGGACTAGAGTTTTATTCAGGGTGATAGATATGGATCTATTTGAATTCTTCTATATGACATTCAGTTTTAACAGCATCATTTATTATACATTTTCCTTTTTCCTTTGTATAATTTTTATTCCTATACACTTCTGTTTGGGGTATAGAAGCTAAGAACTGAAAAATAACTTTAGTTAATTTTTTCCTTTGATAAATATGAATATTCATTCTCTGTCTCTTTTAATTAACTTTGGTTTTAACTCTATTTTTTAGAAATTAGAGTGGCCACGCCAGCTTCTTTCTTGGGTCTATTTGCTTAGAAAATGTCTTTCCAAACTTTTATCTGAGGTAATATATACCTTTGATGTTGGTGTCTGTTTCTTTTCTACAGCAGAAGGATGGAACCTCTTTTCATATCCATTCTATTAGTCTGTGTATTTTTACTGGGGAATTAAGTTCATTGATATTGAGAAATTGCAATGACCAATGATTATTATTTCCTATTACCATATTGTTATTGTTGTTGTTGTTGGTATATGTGTGTGTGTTTCCTTTCTTAGGGTTTTGATGGTATGAGATATTTTGCCTGTATTTTTGTGGGTGTAGTTAAGCTCCTTGGGTTGAAGTTTTCCTTCTAGTATCTTTTGTAGGGCTGGATTTGTTGGCAGATATTGTTTAAATTTGACTTTATCATGCAATATCTTGTTTTCTCCACTTGTGGTGCTTAAAGTTTTTCTGGGTTTTAATCTGGGCTGGTACCTGTAGTGTCTTAGGAAGTCCGTCATGAGATTTCAGGTCCTAGAGCTATCAGAGAAGCTACACCAATGAGTTCTCAAGGTTGTGACTACCTGATTTGGGATTTCCCTCTGTATGTTGTGTATACCATTGGTTAATAAAGAAGCTGCTTTGGGCCTATTGCAATGCAGAATAGAGCAAGGCAGGAATTCCAAGCAGATAGTGGAGGAGAGAGTAGGCAGAGTCAAAGAGTTGTCATGTAGCCGCCAGATGAGAAAGACATCTATGGGAGCCTGCCAGAAACTGGTAGGCCACGACCTCATGGTGATGCACAGATTAGTAGAGATGGCTTAATTTAAGATATAAGAGTTAGTTAGCAATATGCTTCAGTGATTGGCTAAGCAGTGTTGAAATTAATACACTTTCTGTGTGATTATTTCTGGTTTGGGCAGCCAGGAACAAACAAGCTGATTATTTTGGGTCTGGGCAGCTGGGAACAAATGAACAGTCTTTGACAACAACTATCTAAGCAAGGTCTGAATAAGAATGACACCAATAGACTCCCTAATGTCAAAGGGGGAAATTTCACAGAGCCCTAACACTAAATAAAGAATTTTAGGCAACTCAGGAATTCTAAGAACTGGAGAAAAAGTCTACCCTAGGTAAGAGCCACCCACAAGTGATCTGTCCTAAACCCAGATACATACAAGTAATATTATATGAACTGAACAGGTTATATTTACATATTTAGGAATAGTTATCGAGACCATGAATTTGAGAATGTGAGAGAGAAACAGGGGCATATATGTTGGAAGAGTTAGAGGGGGAAAGAATAGGAGAAAATGCTATAATTATAATTTAATTTTTATGTTTTTAAAAATTTATTAGATTAAAAAATACCAATCCAAGTTTCCATTCCCTCCCCTCCTCCCATTCCCTCCACACACCCTCCTGCCCCACCCCCATCTAATCCTTAGAGAAGCTAAGGCACATAGCCTTGTGGAAGGTCCAAGGCCCTCCCTATTATATCTAGGCTGAGCAAGGTATACATCCAAAGAGAATGGGTTCCCAAAAAGCCAATACATGCAGTAGAGATGAATCCTGGTGCCACTGCCAGTAGCCCCTCAGTTGGCCTCATCCATGCAACTGTCAACCACATCCAAAGGAACTAGTTTGGTCCTATGCTGCTTCCTTCCCAGTCCCGTTGGAGTTGGTGAGTTCCCATTAGTTCAGGCAAACTGTTTCAGTGGGTAAACCCATCATTGTCTTGACCTCCTTGCTCATATTCTCATTCCTTCTACTCTTTAACTTGACTTTAGGAGCTCAGTCGAGTGTTCTGACATGGGTCTCTGCCTCTGCCTCTATCAGTTGCTAGATGAAGGCTCTATAGTGATATTTAAGATAATCATTAGTCTGACTACAGGGCAAATTAAGATTGGGCCCCCTCTCCTCTATTGCTTAGGGTCTTAACTGGGGTCATCCTTTCAGATTCCTGGGAATTTCTCTAGAGCCAGGTTTCTTCTAACCCTATAATGACTCCCTCAATCAAAATATCTCTCTCCTTGTTCTCATCTCTGTCTTTCCTCCATCTTGACTATCCCATTCCCTTGAGTTCTCCTCTACCCTCCTCCACTCACCTCCTCTTCTTCTCCTACCCTCCCCTCTACCCCTACCCCCATGCTCCCAACCCTGCCAGTCAATCCTCTCCATTTCCAATTTCCAGGTGGGTCTATATATTTTTTCCTTTGGGTTTATCTTATTACTTAGCTTCTCCAGGATCATGAACTATAGGCTGAATGTCCTTTGTTTATAGCTAGTATCCACTTATAAGTGAATGCATACCATATTCATCTTCATGAGTCTGGGTTACCTCACTCAAGATAGTGTTTTCTAATCTATCCATTTGCATACAAAATTCGAGGTATCATTGTCATTCTTTTTTTTTACAGCTGAGTAGTACACTAATGTGTAAATGTGCCACATTTTCTTTATTCATTCTTCGGTTGAGGGGCATCCAGGTTGTTTCTAGGTTCTGGTTATTACAAATAATGCTTTTGTAGTA
>JAQHUG010000094.1:3462940-3513478 GCA_028555095.1 Dicrostonyx torquatus | reverse complement strand
ATTTTCTTTCTCTGCCCTGGACTCTTCCAGATGCCTCTGGCTGTTCTCTCCCTCATATCTACAACAAAAACCTTCCTCCTAACTATACTTCAGAGCAACCAAATCATCAGTATATACAGTTCTGAGAAACAAACTTGAATCCTCTGCAAGAGCAGAATATGCTTTTAACAGTGGGACCATCTTTTCTGACCAAATATTAAGCCCTGAAAAGTTCTTATAAAGACAAACAAGAAAGAAAACTTGGAGGCATAATGTTATAGGACAAATGCTCTAGAATTTTACAGTGGCCATGTAATGACTCTCTGTCAACATTATACAAAGGGGTCCCAGAGATTTAACCAATTTCTAACACAGTGATTAAAATTGGAGGAGGCAGGGTAGTCTGAACCCATGTTTTCTAAAGGAGTGAGTGCAGACAAGAATTGTTTTCTTGCAATCAAATGGTCTGGCTTCCATGTGACCACCACAAAGATTTCTTCACAGAGGTTTTGATAGTTCAAATGTTAATATGCTATCTGTTCGAAAAGTAGATATGGGATTGGTGAGATGTCTCAACAGGTAGAGGTGCTTGGCACCATACCTGATGACCTGAATTTGATACTTGACCTGTATGATGACTGGAGATAATCCAGTCCCACAGGTCCTCTTCTGACCTCACATGTATGGTGTAGCGTGTGCATACACAGACAAGCACAAAACCCAGTCAACAAATACAAACTTTTGAAAAGAAAATAGGCATGTCCTGCCTTTGGAAGGATGCAATTGTGAGAGTAGCTGCTATATTTCTGGGCTTTCTGGGTTGAAGAGATGATTTGGAAGAACACGGTCAGAACTAGAGCTTGTGGTTCCTGAGTAGAAGGCAAAAAGCTGTCCTATTGGTCCTATGGTCCAATAGAGCCCTGCTTCTGCCTTCCAGTACTATGAATCAGTAAAACTATAATCTAAACTGGTTTTCTGACTAGGGAACTCCTTTCACTCAAGCAGCTTGGCCCCTGCATCTGGTCTCAGGCCCAGTGCCCAGATTGCTGTACTGGGAAACTTCCCAGACCGGTTTTGGGCTCTTGGCTTCCCTACCTAAGAGCTCAAATGAAAGGGTTGGTGAATCCCTTGGGGTAGAGAGGATTTGCAACCCACCAGGGAGCTCTGTTGGAATGCTCATTCCTGTTGTCTCTGGAAGGAAAAGGAAAGAAAAGGGAAAGGAAAGGGAGCGGAGGCAGAGTGGCGGGGGCCAGGGTGTGGGGGGGCAATGAAGAGGTCAAAAGGCTGGGAATTGGTTTCTGCGACTGTCTCCTAGCAGGTACTGGGCAGGAGCGTTAGGCCTAACTCTTTTAGCCTGAGGGAGAGATCTGAAGATTGCTTGCTAACTGGGTTTTCCACCCTCCCTCTCTTTTTTTCCTCCTTCTACTCCTTGGGTTATGGTGACCTGAACCATCTCTCAGTCAGTTCTGAGGCAGCAGTGCCCGAGAATAGCTCAAAGATCAGCAGCAGCCTTTCCCCGACCTCTGAACAAGGGGACAAGGGGAAAATTGCGGCGCACTGCTTTGCATACCCCACCTCTAACTGCACTGGAGTGGATGTGTGGAGTGCTGAGGGGGTGGAGAAGTCATGACCTTGTGTTCCTTGATGTTATTTGATGTTGGTTTTGGCTGAGTTCAGGGAGCTAAAAAGCATATAAAAATGAAGCTAATAAAACTGCAGGGCTAGGGAATGGACCAGGCACAAGCTGGGGACTCCCAAAGCAGCTGTGGCTGAGCTCTTGAGCCTCACATTCCTTCCAAGGTGCAGATTTGGGCAAGGCCTTAGCCAAACTGCAGAAAATAGTTGACCTTGTTGGCCTATATGATTTGAAATCGTTAGGTTTTTTTTTTTTTTTTTTTTTTTTTTTAGAGGAAAGACGATGAATAACACAGTAGGAAGTCTTCAAGGTTTGATTTGTAGCTTTCATGGCAGCAGGACAGGGGGTTGTTTTCCTTCTCTGCAGCCAATCAGTCTGAGAACTGTTCTGTTAGTCTTCTCATGAGGCACTCTTAAACCGAGAAAAAGGGTGTGAGTTGGGCTAATTGGGGATAGTCATCAAGATGGTTATAAAGGAAAAGGTGTCTGATCATCCAGGCCCAATTCAGACCATAGAAGTCACCCTATCTTGGCAGATTTGAGGGATCCTAGAAACCTCAAGTGGAAATAGTAAATGGAGCCTTCTGTAAGGCTTCATGATTATCTGGGAGTGAAGTGTGACAACCAATGTATACCCACATGAATGTGACACCTATAAATGGTTTCTCATATCTATCAAAGTGGTGGTCCAGGCACTTAGGGAACCAGAATGAGACTCTGTCACTTAAACTTGATTAAAGTAAAAAGCTAAGGTTTCCGACAGGGACTCCTAATGGCGAGGGAATTGGGTTTGGAGTTAGAAAGTCATAGCCCTCCTGACTTTGCTGCATCTTATTGGTTGCCTTGTATGATTTCACTACCTTCTATTTAGCTTTCTGTCTTTAGAATGGTTAGAGACTTATTTTGGTTAAAAGTGAAACCAAATTTAATGTTTGCATTATGTCCACAAACATATCAACTACAAGCTTCATACTGAACAAATTCTCAGCACCTCAGGTCCAAGACTTAGTAATGGGTAATGATAAGGTTTGGGGCTATGTATTTTCTTCAACATAGTCATAGACGTTGATATAAAGGATCAAAGTCTGGAAGCATGTACGAGATTCATAAAAGATGGTTCCTATATCCATTCTGATGATGCGGAGCTCAGGTACAAAAAAGAAAGGGAGAGATGGACAGTGCAGTGATCTGAGACAAAAATCCCAGATGACTCAGAGAGGGACAGGTTCCATTTGATGAAGATCAAGGACACTTTTCCCTTTAGTATTGGAAATGTTGAAGACAGAAAAACTAGCAATAGGTGACTTCATAGTGTTTTAGAAATCCTTATTGAAAAGTATTTTTGTGTCCTGATAAACATCTCTGCCGATGCAATAATCCAAGTCAGACCAAATCAAATTGAATTAGAAAGAGCCCAGGTTTAATGGATACTAGCACTCCCATGTGACATTTCAGGCCCTCAGAGAGGATATGGGGAAAGAAGACCAGGTAACCACGTGTTTTTTTCTCTGAGCTGCTGTTTAAATACCGTAAGGGACTGGTCTTGAGCATCTCTGAGGAGGGGCCACTGTTTGTTGGGCTTTCTTGGGAGTGGAGTCTGGACTGAAGCAACTCCAAGGGGAGGGGGGCTTGGGACGCAACTTGTACCCAAAGATTCCAGACTTCTTGGATACATGGAGGCCAGGGGCTGGGGTGAAGCCTGGACCCAAACTTTCCAGACTCTTTGGGTATAAGGATGCCAGGGGCTGGGGATGACACTTCTAACCAGACATCCCAGACTCTTTGGATATATGGATTTCAGCAGCTGGGGTGTCATTTCTAACCCAAACACTTATACCTGCCTCCTTCTCTCTGTTTCTCTGGGAATAGTTGTAACCCTGGCAACCATCTACCCTGAGATCTACCATATCTTTTCTTTGAGAAGTTTCACTGGTCTCTGTCCTATTCACTTAGTAAAGGAAGCAGTCACCCAACCCTAGCAGTAATCCCCAGATTTGTTTTTTAAAAATTTATTTTATTTTTCATGTATTTGTAAAATATGTCTGTGAGTGAGTATGTATACATACGAATAGGAGTACAGGTGTCTATGGAGTTGGAAGAGGTCATCAGATCACCTGGCCTTAGGGGCTAGGAACAAAATTCAGGTCCTCTGCAAGAAAGTACATTTTCTTAGTATCTGAGCCATCTCTCCAGACCCTTGAGATTTCTTATGTCTGCCTTCTTACTGCTAGCACAAGACATTTATAGCTACATGAAATCCACTTACTTATTACTAGGAACTTCAATGGTGGCTTGATAGATTAAGATTATCTAAAGTTTACAGAAAGGGGAAATTAATCTTGTAGAGATAAAAATTATGTACATATAGTCACCTACTGACAGAGCAGGACTGAAATTCAATTATGTGTGACTTTTGGGAGAGTTCTCCCAAAAGAAGACTGCATATGGACTTACAATGTAAGAAAAGCCAAGACTTCAGTAGCACAGTTTTCTTCAACATCTAGATCCTCACATTCTTATTCACAGCACAACTTTCCCTTTTTTCATAGTTTCATAAACAAAAGCTTTTCCTATGGGAAAGACAGGTCTCTCACCGTGATTGATAGACATAACAAAGAGTTCATGAAAACATTTTAGCCATGTCTGTGTTTTCCTTCCTCCTGTTTGGAGGTAGTCTTACTGTCTTAGTTAGGGCTTTTTTTTTTCCTATGAAGAGCCACAATGAACAAGGCAACTCTTATAAATGAAACCATTGAGTTGAGGGGGCTTACCTACAGTTTCAGAGGTCCAGTACATTATTATCATGGTGGGGAACATGGTGGCATGCAGGCAGCTGTGGTGCTGGAGCTGAGAAGGCTACGCCTTGCAGGCAATGGGAAGTCAACTGATAGTCACATTGAGAGAGGCTTGAGCAAAAGAGAACTCAAAGCACAGCCCCATAGTGACAAACTTTCTCCAACAAGGCCATACCTCCTATTAGTGTCACTCCCATTTTCTTTCAAACAATCACATTCTTTTCCTTGGCCCCTAAAAGGTTATAGCCATATCATATGCAAAATGCATTCAATCCAACTTCAAAAGTCCCCGTAGTCTATATCAGTCTCTTCTGAGATACATGACAATCTCTTAACTGTAATCACCTATAAAAATAAAAAAGCAGATCACATACTTCCAAAATATAGTGTCACAAGATATTTATTACAATTCCAAAACACAGAAAAGGTAGCATAGCAAGGAAATACTGGACCACAGTGAGATCAAAAACCAGCTGGGCAAATTATAGACTCTGCATTTCCATGTGTGATATAAAAATGCTCCCCATGTCTCCAACTTTATTTACTGCAACACTCTTCTTTCTTGGGTGGTTCCACTCTATGTTAGTAGCTCCCCATAGCAGGTATTCCACAATTCTAGCATCTCTGATATCTTGGGTTCTCTAAGGCAATCCAGGCTTCAACTTCATAGCTACATGCAATGGTCTCTCTACTAAGTCTCCATTTAGGGACAGGCCTGACACATGACTAGTCTCATGAATTTTATTCTGTAGCTCCTTTCTTCTCTCCTTGACTCTAAAGCCAGAATGATGTAGCCCAAGTTGCCAAGTTCTGCTGCTTACTGGGGTTTGATCATTATGCTCTCATTCAATTATTTCTTCACCTGCTTTCTGCCCTTCACTGCCTAAGTTTGGATGTCCTAAAACTTGTCCTGTAGACAAGACTGGCCTCAAACTCAGAGTTCCTCCAGCCTCTGCTTTCCCAGTGTTGGGATTAAAGGTGTGCACTGCAACACCCAGTTCTAAGCTTTACTTCAACTCCTTTACATAGTTAGAAACTTAGCTGGGTGGGATCTTGCCCTGAGGTCACCACTCCCTTTATTTTATTTCATTTCTTAACCTATTTATCTCTTTGAAAAGGAGACTTATCTCCATTTTACTTTCTGGTACCCCCTTTCTCCTCAAATAGTCTTCCTTACTTAGCTTGCTCCTTTTTGTTATATATCTTCCTAAGAGTTACCACTATTATACACATGACAGAGTCTTTACTAGATGTTTTGAGATTTTTTTTCTGCAAAAGGTATAAATCTAGAACTTCACTTTAGCTTCAGGCAGATTCTTTGGACAAGGGCAAAATGGAGTCTCTTCCTTCACCAAAATATCACACGAATGATTTCTAGGCAATGTACTAAAATTCTTCTTCTCTGAAACCTCTCAATTCAGTCCCAGACAGTGCATCAAATCACACTCAGTATCACTGTCTTCCATGCTCCACCTAGCATAGCCCATTAAGCTTTGCCTAAAGCATTCCACTGTTTTCCAAACTCAAAATACCAAAGTCCAAATTCCTCTAAAGAGAGTGCCACTCCATTTGGGGGTCTTTGTCTTTCAAACTGCCACACTTAGTTTTTCGGTTTTTATTCTCAATGAAAACCATGTTTTCTTCTTGTAGAGTTTATGATATAACTGTCCCTTAGGCAGTGGCCTCACTGATGATTTGGAAACTGTTCTTTCCTCTTACAATTGCATGTTCCACTTTCCTGTTTTTTCCCCATGTATTGACCTACTTCTTTCCTATTCTTTTTATTCTAATTAAAAGGAAAGTATGCACTCAGTCTCCCACTATCCTGAATTTGGGGATATTCCACATTTGGGGAAATTGAATAGATCTGCAAATCAGAAGTGTAATTGATAAGCCTTGCCATGAGAAAACCACCTTCCTACCATGATCTTGTCATTCTTTCTTCATAATTTGGTTTCCAGGCACCATTTAGCCTATCTGAGGTAGAGTTATCAGGGTGCTTCTACCAGCCTGCCAACCAAGGAACTCGAGTTTAGAAATCTATATTTATAAGGATGCTTCTGTTTACACTGGATGTACTAAAATACTAAACTTTCATTCAAACGTGGCTCTTAGTTGATGTGATATAGCAAGATGATACTCTACAAGCACTGAGATTATAAATCTTAATATCTTTCTCTGGGATCCCAAATATAGACATAGCATGGATCTGGAGCCTTCTGTTACTGATTTTCAGATAATGGTACAAGTGGAAGGGTGGCAATCATTCCAGTAAGAGGTGTGTGTTGGAATCATTATGCTTCAAAATGAAATATTTGTATGACATTTTTTCCTTCCATTTCCAATAAAATGAAGAGCTTTAAGGTATAACTGCTATAACCTTCAAAAGATACAGTCTGAGCATGGCGGTGTTTATCTATGCAACAGAATAAAGCTTATAAATTAGAATCTGTCAGTCAGAGTTCTCTGTGGAAAGGTTATGTTGTACCTGAGAAACGTATCCTACCTTATTAATTCTAGTCTAGATTGTAACCGCAGAAGCAAGGTAATGTGATGTGGAGGAGATTAGACTCTAATTTGCTTTAAGGTTAGATTCTCCTTTATTTGTGACTCAGATATAGGACTCCCTGGGTTTCCAAGATCTCAGTGATGTAGACCTGATGAGGAAGAAATTGCCTAGATTATTATGACTACAGTAAGAATCTAGCAGATGTAGTAGCCTGAGAAGGGCAGGTCAAAACAAAAGCATTACCATTTAGTTTATTTGCATTTGTACGCAATGCACCTTTAAAGGATGGGAAATCCATGAGACACAGGAGTGAAATGTTCTTTGGGATGTGGAAGGCTGAGGTGAGAGTCGGAGTTGTGATCATATGTTCAGATACACATGCTTAGAACTGTATGAGGCAAGATAATCAATCAGGCAGGAGGTCAAGGTTATGCACTAGATAAACATAATGACTATGATATACACTTCTCCCTAAAATAAGGGTTCCAGGAAAATGGAATAGGGCTTCCTTTGACCCATACACTTTGTAGAACATCATTTTTCCTGCAGGTTGGAATTGCTAGGCTACATCATATGCAATTTTGGATGAATAGTCAAAACTTAATGTATTCAAGGTAACAGAAGCAGCCTTACAAACATGATGGATTTATTGAAGAGATAGAAGGTTATACCAATTTTCTAGCCTCACTCAGCAGTTACCTGGTTCAGTTAACAGTGGTAACAAAGAGAAAAGTGAAAATTGCAATACAGTCTTTAATATTGTATTGCATATAATATTCTAAAGAATGGAATGAAGCTCACTTCTATATTGTAGCTATTATGGAAAACATAAGGCTAAGATTTTCTCTGACACATTGAAGACTGGCTCTGAAACCAGTGAAGATAGGTACTAATGATGCCATGAGTGTGACCAAGTTTTGACGGGAACTTCAACAGGGAAGGATACTGTCTTTTACTGTACCAGATCCGACAGAAGGCAGAAATGGAGATGTTCTAAAGATGCTTGTGTCTCTCAATCTCACTATGAGACTATTGAAACAGTTGCCACCAAAGAAATGGGAATTCTAGCTGATGGAATAAAGGGATGGCAGGAAATTGTTCCCTCATACCCCACCTACTTTAAGTTTAATCTGAGAGGACAAACTTTGTGTGACAGACACTCTCATGTTTTTAGTTATTTCTCATAACACTTCCTCTAAGGACTTGTTTTTCCTCCAAATTGTGTATCCAAATATTCTTCATTCTCACCGAGCCTCATTGTTTGCTACTTTCCACATGGAAATCCAAGAGGTGACCTTTTCTCTATTTAGTATCCCAAAGAGGAGTGCCAGACTCAAGCACTGATAAGGAAGAAAACAGATGCTAATATTTGCAGTTTGTCTCCTACTGAATCCCAAAACATTCTTTCTTCTCAGTTATACACTGACATTATCAGACCTTGAAAAGCGAAAGCAAGGAAATTACAGTTCTGGAAGAGCATACAAGCCTTGATGTGGCTCTTGGTTTATGACAAAGTGATAGACCCATAGACTGCTCTTTAGCTGTACAGGTTTGCATGTCCCTTCTGCAATACTTTGGAAGCATACAGGCTCCATATATTCTGTGGATTCTGACAGACCAAGCATTTTCTCTTCTGGATTAAGCCTTGATGATTATCTCTTTACAGTTGTCTCTGTATAACACGTTGTTTCCTTCCATTACAGCCATTACTACATTGTACTTCTGCTTTATATTTTCTAGGGTCTTGCTCGTTCCAAACCCACATCTCATTTGTTATACCATATCAGCAACTACCACAAAGGCCGAGACCCAATTTTGATTAGAATTTTTAAAAGTATAAATAAGTGAATGTTTGAATTTTGCTTGTGTGCCTACTATATCTAATAAAATAATGTATAGTTACTAAGCTGAGGAGCTATATTATAAGAACCAATTTTATTATTTGCTTTTGTAATTCAAAATATAGTGCCCATTATTCATAATAATAGATACTATGTGTGATTTTCACCAAAAATATATAAAAATCATATATATAGATTGCCTATGAAATTATGTGAAAATATACCCAAAGGCATCAAACATTGTGTTTAATATAGTGTAGGCATCTGAAATCACCAGCAGAACTATTTTCCATATATTACTAAAAATATCCAGACTGACAGAGACTATAGATAGTCTAACAAATGAAGATACTAACCTTATAGTTATGACACATACAGAGTAGAGCAACTACGGGATATAAACCTGTCTTTGCCAAGGTATTCAATTAGAAAAAGTAGAAGATTTAGGAGCCAATGATGTGGGTGTTAGTCCTAACTTGAGTCAGTTACTGTCTTTATTATGGCTTTGAACAAATATATTTTATTAATAATCCAAATGTCTTTCAATTGAATGTTCTATATTTCCAGGACCCTGTGAGAAGTTACTATTGCCCTTATTAATTAAATTATACAATAGAGGGATTTCCTATCTTAGTATTTTGAGTCATCAAATAGCAGATATGATTTCTGATTTTGAGTGCCAGTTTGATTGCATTAAGAAACATCTGGCACATTAGTGACTCTCACTTTGGGCTGTGTCTTTAAGGGTGTTTCCAGAGAGGATTACCTGTGATGACAAGACCTGTTCTGAGTGTGAATAACACAATCCCAAGAGTTGGGATCACAGACTGAATAAAAGGATCAAAAAGAGAATGTCAGCTGAGCATCAGCATTCTTTTCTTTCTGCTTTCTTAACCATTCACATGTAAACAAGTAGCCTCATTCTCCTGTTGTCACCACAGTGAAGAGTTGCCCTTACCAATATGCCTTCTTTTTCAACAAGTTAAGTATCCTCAACCTGTGAGCCAATGTAAATCCTTAGTCCTTTAAGTTTTTTTTCATGTGTTTGGTAATAGCCTTGAGAAAAATAACTAATAAAATTAATAATTAATAGAACAGTTAAAATACATTTTCCCTTTATAGCAGTGTCCTATCTCGTACATGAAAAATGATGGAATTAAAATATTATTGTTCTTCAAATAGAAAGTCTCATTATATAGTCTTCAACCTTCCAAGTTTTCAAATAATAGGCATTTGCCACTGTGCTTGATGAGGACATTACCATTTTGCACCCCTTAATGTACTAGCAATTCTAGACAGTGGTCATCAATGGCTGCGACCATAGCAGGGAGAAACCCAAATACTCTTTTCCATACACAAAAGGCACATTTAGGAAGATTTTGTTTGGCCAAAACCTTTAGAATTTCAATTTGATTAAGCCACTAGTTCAGTGACCAATTTTTCAGAATCTCTAAATGACAAAGAAACTTGTTAAATATGCTATAAGGAAACAAACAGTGAAATGCAAATTGATAGCATCAAAACCAGTAAAATACTTAAGAATAAATTTGAACAAGGAGGTTCAAGCAGTATACAATGAAAACAATAAAACATTGTTGAAAGAAACAAAACTAAACTTAAATAAATGAAAATACATTAACACGTTTATATTCTGGAAGACTTAATGTTTTTAAAATTACAATGCTCCCAAACCTAGTTATAAATATGTGGACATTCCTA
The DNA here is from genome assembly GCA_028555095.1 of Dicrostonyx torquatus. Taxonomy (NCBI): domain Eukaryota; kingdom Metazoa; phylum Chordata; class Mammalia; order Rodentia; family Cricetidae; genus Dicrostonyx; species Dicrostonyx torquatus. The sequence goes on along the minus strand of JAQHUG010000094.1, from coordinate 3,503,000 downwards.
TCAATATCCTCAGTACAATTTTTATTGAAATTGATAGGCTGATTCCAAAATTCATACGGAAGCACAAGGGTTTCTATATAGCCAATATTAGACTAAAAGTGTTATGGTATTAAGAGAATGAGATATTGATGCAATGGGAAAAGTATAAAGCAGTGGAAAAGAATTGAGAACCTGGAAATAAATTCTTACTTTAAGTATCATGTTTATTTTTGAAATGAGTACTTATAAGAGTGGATAAGGAAGCATCTTTATCACATATGGTACTGAGAGAATTGGATATCAGCATGCAGAGAGTGAGTAACCAACCTTTATCTCACACAATATATACAAATTAATGAATGTTAATCAAATATGAAACATAACTAAAATTATAAATTTTTATGGAAAATATAGGTAAATATTTTTTCCTTTTCCTTTTATTTTTTTCATTCAAAAATTTACACTTTCTCTCCTTATCCGAGTACCCCCCTGCTCTTCCACTACCTCCCCCCCCGCCTTTCTCCCACTACCCCTCCTCCCTCCTCCTGCTACCTTAAGAGAAGGCAGGGAAGCCTGCCTTGTGAAAAGTCCAAGGCCCTCCCCCCTCCATCCTAGCCCAAGAAGGTGTTCATCCAAATAGCCTGGGTTCCCAAAAAGCCTAATCATGCAGTGAATATAGGTCACAGTGTCATTATCGATGGCTACTCAGTCTGCCCCCATTGGCAGCCACATTCAGAGAGTCCGATTTGGTCATATGCTCCATCAGTCTCAGTCCAGCAGGATTGAGTGAGCTCTCATTAGATCAGGCACACTGTCTCAGTGGGTAGACTAGCCTCTCGCAGTCCTGACTTCCTAGCTCATCTTCTCCTACCTTCTGCTCTTCGTCTGCACCTTGGGAGTTCAGTCCTTTGCTCTGATGTGAATGTGGGTCTCGGCCTCTATCTCCATCCATTGGACGAGACCTCTATGGTGATCAAGATACTCATCAATATGGCCATGGGACAAGGCTAGTTCAGGCACTCCTCAGCTAGGTAAAATATTTTTAAGTCTTGTTTTACACAACAATTTCCTGACAATACTCTAAAGGCAAAAGCAGCAATCAATAAATAGTTAAATGGACATATTCAAAATGAAAAGCTTTTCCAGATCAAAAGAAGTCATACAGAAAAGAAGAATGTGGGAAACTATTTTAAAATAATTTAAGGATCTGGTTCAATGATGAAGAGAGAAATATAATTTGGGAATGGGCAGATAGTTCTCAAAAGAAGATACATAAATAAACAACATATAGGCATGAAGAGATTAGCAACAGCATTAGATACCAAGAAAATGAAAATGAGCACTTGGAAGGCTGAGTCCAGCAAGGTGAACCCAAAGAAAAACATATATAGATTTTCCTGGAAGTCAGTATCCAAAGATTTTAAAGATAGAACTATGGAAGGGTATAACTTATAGATTAAAAAAGGAGGTAAAAATGAGAGGAAGAAAAATGGCATAGTATATATTACATCCTACTGAAGAGTGCTTTATAATAAACTGGGAGAAAAGCAAACATAATTGAGCAATATACGCAAAAGAAAAACCATCATGAGTTATATGCAAGATTGGAAATTAAATAATACAAAAGAAGAAAAGAGAGAGTGCTTATTGAGTAAATTCAGCTGTGCTGAATTGAAAGGGGAAATTCCTAGATCCCTCTGACTCTAGCAGGATTCATGCTGTGCAACACAAGGAAGGGACAAATGTGAGCCTTGGTCTCTGCAAGCAACCTCAATTCCTGGGGCAAGGTGTGGAGGAAGTCAGTGGCAGGGTGGGGAGGGAACTGTGAGTCCTTTCTTGATAGCTCCTTTGGATTGCTGCACCCCACCATGTCCTCTCCTGACCCTACAGATCATCCCTGAATGTGAGGAGCAGCACTTCTTGGAAGGTTATCCTGCTCTCTCCTAGGCAACTTTATTAGGCAGGCTGGTCAGCCACCATGGAGACAGCTCCCAGAGGGACTCTGGTTCTCAGCTTTCTTGCCCTTGTCTCCATTTCTTTTATCACTAAAACAGAAATTTAGCATCTCCCAGGATCTGGTAAAATTCTAAGGGCAAAATTCTGCTGTAATACTTGTGTACCACATATGATTTTTGACTTCACTTCATTTTTTGACTTCTTTGAATTCTTTACTGACATATTAGTTGAATGAAACTTTTAAAATACTAGTTTTTATATTTCACTTAGTTTGTAGTGATGCTTCTTTGTAATTCCTGATCTCTTTCTCTTGTTTGATTTTTATGAGGTCTTTGTGACATTGAGATAACAAAATTGTAAAAATGAAAGTGTGCTGTTTGTACAAGTAACTGCAAACCTACCTAGTGGTTTAGGCTTCTGTGGGCTCTGATATCTGCCAGCCTGAGGACGCCATGCAACTTGGTGGCTGAAAGCTAACAATTTAGAGAGACAATAGACAAGAATTTGGCTCCAGCTTTCCTTTTCACTTGTAGATTGCTCAATGACAAGTCGCTAACTCCAAGGCTGGTAAAGGAATGCAGGTGTGTGTGTGCTGGGAGGAGGTGCCCTGGAAAAGGAATATGAATAGGAAATTCCTCAAGAGTTGGGGGGAGCATTCAGAGCATGGATAGCTTGGGAGAAAGACAATAAACACAAGGTCATGCTGTAAAGGAAAGAGAAGTCCGAAGCGGCCTTTGAACGGTGATGGTGTGAAAGCCTGTTTCTTCCTCGCGCCTCCAGGAACACATTTGGGGAAAAACACCAGTTTCTATGTTGGGGCAACGGTCCCCGACAGCTTCGAAAGGGAGATTCAAAGTTTAAAAAGATGATCAGGCTGGAGAGATGGCTCAGTGGTTAAGAGCATTGACTGCTCTTCCAGAGGTCCTGAGTTCAATTCCCAGCAATCATATGGTGGCTCACAACCACCTGTAATAAGATCTGGTGTCAACTTCTGTCTGCAGGGACACATTCAGGCAGAACATTGTATACATAATAAATGAATAAATCTTTAAAAAAAGAGAGATGATCATTCCAGGTTTTAGAAATTTAAAAATAAAGTCCCGAATCTTGTTTTTAAGATGATGACTTCCCTCCAAAAAATATGATTTATATGAGCTTATCTGTTAGTTAATAACAGAAGCTGATCAACACCAATGCTCTTTTTTCTGTCTTCCTTAATAGACAGATATATTCATAGATTACTTGGATGCCAAATGAACTGTTCTATCCCCATAAAACTCGTAATCAGACAGGAATGAGGAGAAATAGCTTTGGTTCCCAGCCACAGTCATATGAAATTTGGGAATAAGGCTATGTGGACATCATGACTTCATACATACCGGATATAACAGGCATTTTCAAAGTGGGTGGGTAAGAAGACAATTGCATTTTGATATAGTTTTGTCTTGCCTCCTATTTATGCTGCTACTGTCTGCTTTGGGGTTCTTTGAATCTCTTTGTAAAAGCCATTAAAAAAAAACAACCAGCCTTTTAAGACAGATAGAGTGATCAAGATTGTAGGCTTTGGCAATTCACCTAAGTGAGCTTGAGGTCAGGCTGTATTGTTTAGAAATAATCTTAGTCTATGCTAGAAAAAGCCTTTGATTGGCTGTCTATATAAGGAAGGTAACACTATTCATCTTACATGTTTGATAGGAAGATTGCATAACACATATTGTAAAGAGCTTTATAGCATACACAGTAGAAGTAAAGTAGTAGCAGTATTTTTAGATATTTTATTATTGTTGTTGCTATCATTATTATTGTCAATTCTATTCTTTAATCCATCTCTGCTTCACATTCTATTAGATTCTCATACTAGTTTTAGCTTAACTTCTATCATGTTACATCTTTATTAAAATTTCCAAGTTATTTTAAATGATGTCCTGAAATCAGTTGTGAACTGTGACAAGGCATATGTAAATGAGTTAAATATTGAAGTTCATAGATAATTTTAAAAAATATGTTGAGACCTAGATCATTCCTTTCAAGGCTATGGTTTCATTTGCAGTCACATTTCATTTCTTAAATAAATGGGAGACAAGGAAGATAAAGAAGCTTGGTGAGGTATGGGTCAGGTGTCACACACAGTCCTAGTGGCTCTTCTCAGACTATGCCATATATAAGACTGTTATCTTTCACACATGGCACCTGAGAAAGGATGGTCTACAGAAGAAATTCTAATTCTTAAAAATGAAGATTTTTCAAAATCACAATTACAATTCTTAACAGTGAAGATTTTTCACAACCAGATTCATTCTTCGCCTTTCTTTCTGCTCCTGTTTTCTTTGACTTTTTTTTCCAGAAAGAAGGCACAAGCTTTCCCTTCCCTGGTTGTCTACCCAGTTACCATCATTTCCTATGAAGTTCTAGCTAATTAGTCAAGGGCAGAGTCAGAAATTACCTCATCTAGAAAGTTGTCATGTCTCCAGAATTTTCTGATTTCCTATTTAGATGAATAAATGAGATCTCACAATGCACTGAGCATCCATTTTGCTGACTTACCACCTCCTTTACTATTTATGAAGTTAATGTTACTATCCTTTTCTCTGGGGTTTCTTCTTTACTATCTGGATACCTGGTGTCTATGTCACTTGGTAAGGCCAAGGCAAGTGGAAGTGGGGTAGCAGGCAAACATGCTATCATTGCAGAGATTCATGAACATTTGTGTTTAAATATTTGCATTATTTGGTCCTGAGGTTTTCACTAAATTGGCATGATGTGAGAAGAATAATACTGGAAATCAGGAAATGTGTGTTTATTGGTTTAGATTTAAGGATATCAATTATTCTGTAGTAACTTTTTTTTTTTTTTTTTTTTTTGCTTTCGGGCAAATCACATTCACAGGCCTCAGTTTGCCTCTCTGCAAATTGATTGATCACTGACCTCCCTGCATCCTTAGGATGCTATGAGGTTTATTTAGGTCAGTGAATTAAAATGTTGGCAAGGATTTCTATGAATCCCTGTTACTCAGGAGATAAAGGTCACACTTTTTTCTGCAGGCATTTTGTATGTGTGTGGGACTCTGTTCTATACTTTCATTGATTACAGCCATTCTCTTATTCAATTCTTCCTAATATCTCAACTCAAGTACTTTTATTTTCCTTTGCAAGCCTGCCAACTCTCACCCTAGAAGGATTCTCTTTTCTCCACTCACAGGCTCATCTTCATCCAATTAGATGTGTGGGCTGGATTTCTTTGAAAAGTTTTCCTTGACCTCACCTCCAGACAAGGCAGGCACTGTACCTTTGTGACAATGACAGAACCTAGTGAGCTCCTTGTCATAGCATAATACCCAGTAGGTGAAAATACAATGATCGGTGTTTTTGTTTGTTTTCCCCAGGAGACCCAGATCTCCATCAGGGTATATGTTTTTCTTATTCTTGGGAAAGAAACAGAATGATAGTTGAAAATAAATATTTTCAAACAACTGAAAGTCAACGGTTGTGGAGAACATTGGATAATGTGCCTGTGAAGGTCCCTGCAGCCTTTGTAGTCAATGGGATTCTCTTTCAAAGATAGTCTAATGTTGAAATGACCTATCCTTTATGGTGATATATTATGTATATTTTAATAAATAAAGCTTGCTTAAGGATCAGAAAGGCAAAGCTAAGCCACTTGAAGTCAGGTAGTGGTGGCACACCCCTTAAACCCAGGATTTGAGAGACAGAGTCAGACAGATCTCTGTGAGTTCAAGGCCACCCTGGGCTACACAAGATCAATGCAGAAACAAATCTAAGTGGTGGTGCCTCACACCTTTAATCCCAGTACTAGGGAGTCACACACCTTTAATCTCATCACTAGAGGGGATAGAAAATGGGAGAAGAAAGACTTGGTCTGATTAGTCTGTTTAGTCTGTGGTCACCCAGTCTTGGTAGAGGTAAGACTTCTCTAGTGGCTTGGCTGCTTTGTTTTTCTGTTTTGGGGGTTGAACCCAAATATCTGACTATAAGTTTTTATTATTTGTGCTATAATATTTGACACATCAAAAAGGTTTTCTTCCTTTGGGTATGCATGTGACTGCTAAGTGGTCAGCTATATGTCTTATCTCAGAGTCCACCTCTTCTGATGGTCTCTTCTCTGGTTGGAGATTTGAGAAAAATGCAATGGGGAGATGTGAAGGAATGTTTACATAGTCTGTTTTAAACCAGCTTGTTCTTCATAAAGTCTTCCTGGTTAGCATTTAGACCAACTCTCCCAAATGACATTTTCATTTAAGTCACTGAAGGAAGATGAGAAGTTATGGTCGAAAGTGTGGCAAAATAATTAGGATGCTTAAGCCACCCATATCTGCCTGTTAGCTCAGAAAACCATCCTCTTAGCCATGTCTCTCACTTTCCTGTGCATCCTTGTTAGAGCTCACCAAGTGTGTCTCTTCTTCTATCTTCCTTCTTTACAGTGGTAGTGAAGAAAGCCACTTGGAATGGGTATAAGGTAAAGTAGGTTTACCAACTAGGGCAGAGATTTTTGGTCTGTGTATGTAGGAGTCATATATCAAGAAGATGAGATTCTTACTTTTTAAGGCTCCAAATAAGCATGCAGTGACAGGGTAAGTTCTCATGGATGTCCCACCACCTTGAAATGCTTCCCACACACATATACATATGAGTGGAGTATCAACTGGGTTCTAAGGATGGTCCCTTGCTACAGGCCCTAGGCTACAATACCATTACTTACTTTGGCTCAGTTTTCCTTCGTAAAGTGGAAATTTGGAATATGCTTAAAAGCTCTTCTAGCCCTAAAGTTGGCCATTTTAAGTAGGGAATTTTTTTGTGTGTGTTTGTTTTTTCAAGACAGTGTTTCTCTGTGTTGCCCTGGCTGTCCTGGAACTCTCTCTGTAGATAAGGATGGCCTTGAACTCAGAGAAATCCACCTGCCTCTGCCTTCTGAGTGCTGGGATTAAGGCATGCACCATCACCTCCTGACTTAAAGTTAGGAATTATAAATTAAAGATAAATCTTATTTATTTGAGTGGGAGGATATGGGAAAGTTGGGCAATAGGTGTCATAGATTACAATCCCAGACTGGTTTAATCTAGGGCATGTTAACGAACCGTCAACTCACTGAAACCAGGTACATGACTAGGGTTTATTTAGCTCCTATTTATCTCTGTCATTTACATGATAATCTCTATGATAAATACATGATTTCACTTTCATGCTTTTTTTCTAACCATCAAGGAGTCAACAGTATCTGCTGTTGTTTTCAGACTCTGCCTCCCAGCATTTGTTCTCTGAATATTTGTTGAGTACAAACCATGAGCATACTGTTCTGAGGAAAGTGAAAGTCCTTTTCCTTTTCATCCTAGTTTGCAATCTCCATAGTGTTCAGGTTAGAAAAGACTTTATATCTCATGTAGTTCCAAGTATCTTCTAACAGACATTTATTTTACTGATGAGTCAATTTAGATCCAGAAAGGAGTGGTGAGTTTTCCATTGTCATACTGTAAATCATTAGATGGGTAGGCTTAGATCATATCTATCTATCTATCTATCTATCTATCTATCTATCTATCTATCTATCTATCTATCTATATATTAGTTGCATGACCATAAACAAGTCAATACAGGACTTCTTTCTGCAGGCTCTTGCAAGTCTATTATGTGTCTTGGCTCTGAATTTGGTGTTGCCAATTCTGAAAAAAATCCTTGGTTGATGTTAACCACCTTTCCAGGAACTGAGTGGCAAGTAAAATCAAGAAGTACAGTTGCTAGGTCATTTGTTCGAGATGCAAGGGAGTACAGTCTAAGCAATGGTGGATCAATGCCCTATTTTGATATGTGTACACTAAACACACACACATTCCTCTTCTTCATTGTAGGCACACAAATACATATCCTATGAACTACTGGTATTTCTCTCTTCTAGCTCATGAATTGATATCAGGAAACATTTGAGAAATCTGTGTATGTTGAGGTGGACAATAATAAAAATGGCCCAATGTGGGAGCCCTGTCAGGGGTTCTGGAATTTTAATAGGGAACAGAGCCAGAACAAATAGCCCACCAGCTGTGTAACATATGTTCTCACTGATCCTCAACTCAAACCAGAAAGGAAACATGTAACAACTCTTATTACATAGGAGGATATGCAGCATAGGGAACATTGTTATTGCTGTCTAAGGTACCTAGAATACCTCATTGACGGATCAAGCATATCTCAAAATGAACAATCCAATTTGAGATCCCATATGTATTAGCATTGGGATGGTAAAGGAAGTGTTCTTGAGCTGAAGAACCACAAAAGAAGTTTGGCTCAGTTTATACTTCAGCGGTTGAGGACAGTATGGTCCCCCAAACAGCGAGGTTTCAAAAATGCCCATTCTTTGTCTGAAGTTTGATTCAAATTGAGTACTGATGCAACATATTTTTATAGGAAGCAGCATGTGAGTGTGAGTAGCTGAGTTTGGTGCAGATTTCTCTCAGCTGCCAAGCATGGGGCTTTTCACAAAGAGTTGCAATGAGTATTGGTGTCTATCTGTGTTTTCTAACACAGATGCTCTGTTATTTTGGTGGTCTCGGGTCATTTTATACTAAGGTTAAGACAGGGCAAATTTATAACCTCTGGCTAAGAGTTTTTAAAAATATATGAAAATCAAAGTAGCATAAAAGGCCACTGGGCATGATACCAATTCTTGACTCCAATAAAGACAGCCAATAAAAAGAGCTAATGAAAAGAACTCTGATGACATTCATCTGAAATTTTAGATTGTTTTATGTTTTAACAAATTAACAATGGTGATAAGAGGACATTAGCAGCTTTTCTTGGGGCTCCTTTGTTAACAATAACTTGAGCCTGCAGCCACAACAGGGGCTGTGGCCAAGTTTTAGCTGGCAGACCAACAAGCCAATATTTTACACAATGGATGACATTTCTAAAACCAGACGCAGAGAGAAACCAAGAGTCACACATGTATTTCAGCAAGTTTCTGCCATTTTTAATTGTATTTAGAGCAACAAAAGAGTCCAAGATCACAAAAAGAAAGCAGAACATTAGCGCTTGGGGCTGGTCCTGCTGCCCAGTGGAGGCCATGTGCCACTGTGAGAACTGAAGCCCCATCAAAAGACTTTGCATGCAAAATTAATTTGTTTCTTTTGAATAATGCCTTCTTTCTTTGCTCTCTCCACATCAAAATTTAATTCTTATCTCTAGTTACATTGTCTATTCTCTCCTACTGCCAAATTAATCTCAAGGACAGTGTAAGGATGTCATCTGCAATACACTCCTTAATCAATGTCTATTCTTTCTGTCTAGAGGGAAGCAGATGGTATGTCTAAGAGTGGTGAGGGGACTCTTTTTTTTCAACCTGGAGGATCCCAATAGTGGCTATTCTCAGTGTTCAATTTGGCTTATAGGACAACCCCATAGGCACCTCCCTCCACGAGAGTTAGCACCAAGTGCTAAAGTCATGAGATACTACAAACCTGGTCTATCTGTCATATAGAGTACAATGACTCAAATTATGTGGTGGCAGACAGACAGTGTGCCTGCAGAGAAACAATTCAGAATTTTTATTTTCCTTTGGGTAATGTATATGTGTGTAGTCCAGTTGTTGTTGGCCAATGGCATCTGCAGGTAAACAGCAGTCTTATTGAGTAGCTTACATAGAAACTATTCCAGGCTACCCATGCTGCTCATTCACAGCTTGTCCTTTAATTCCATGAAAGGCCAAGAGACAAATGGAACAAGGAAATGAAGTAGAACCCTGCTATACTGAACTTAGTACTCATTACCTGCTTTCTGACCAGATTAAATTGCGCCATAGTAAAGCTGGATCAAAGGTTGTTTTGTTTGTTTGTTTTGCTCTAAAACACCACCTGCTAAATTCAATTATCTGCTGTTCTTTTGAGGGACAGTAGAATTCCCAGTGATTTGTTACCATGGCTGAAATTTCAGAAGAAAAGTGACAAGATGTGGGCTTTTCTTCACCTTGAATGGTTGGGGGTTAGGAGGCTCTGGGCAACAGACCCCAGTGTCAAACTCTTAAATGAAGAAAAAAATACCCCTATTTATAAGTAGTGATGGAACAGTACCTAAAGAGATATGACTTCTAGTACACTAACAAATTTTAACAGAGAAAAATGCATTATCAATTATCAAAATCTTTACAGAACATATCCCAAACCAGAATCAGAGCACACGGACACCCAGTAGCAAAAGCACCTCAATCGCAGGGGAAAGAATTGATGTGACAGAAGGAGCATTTGCTCCAGGTTCCCAAGATCAGGCAACAGCCCTTTTCTAACAAGAATGGTGAAGATCAAGGAAATAACCTTCCTTCTCCCAATGGCTCAGATCCCACAAAGAGGATGCTGGCCAGTCTTTTGGGTGGGCACCTGGCCCCACATTTGGATTTCTCCCTATTGAGATTCCCAGGAAACTTCAATGATATTTCACCACCCTTTCCACATTCATCTGTCTTAAGCTAGTAAAGTGCAATACATCATGTACCCTACCCTTTCCTCCTCCACCCCTTTGCAAGGCCTGAACACCAGGCCCAATATGGGAAGAGATATTAACCATCTGATCAATCCAGGTGTCTTATCCATTCTGAGAGAGCATACAAAATGTAACTGCAACCTCTCTTACAAGTACATGGCATTAGATATGACCTGGAACCAAATATAAAGGTGCAGAGAAAGGTAAAGCTATCAGAACACATTACATCTATATATATAATTCAGTTTTAAAACATGGATACAAATACTCATTTACAATATATTTCAACTTTCTGCCTTAAACTGCAGAGAACATTTTGTGCTGTCCAAACTGGGCAGAAATGAGGGTTTCTGCCTGCCCTCCTTCTAGTGCAAAATCTAATCTTTTAAATGCACCCTTTCTCATCAAGGGCTTCACATCTTCAAATAAGCTAACATGGGCACTAGCAAACACAGTGGCCAAGACCAGCTCCATTTCTAACCATGCAAAGATGGAGCTTCAAGAATTTGCTCTGCAACTACTAGAAAAAAAAAGAAAGCTAGTTATGCTTGTAAAATCAGTTAGTGAAGGACACTATAATCCCATTTATTCCAAATGATCCTCAACACTTGTAAATATGTATATTATGAGGCAACCCCTCCCCACAAAGCCTTCTAAGTAGGTCATCAGAAAAGCCCTTCAGCCTGTCTTTAGATCATTTACCAAAGAGGCGCTAATGCTTGCTTCTTCCCTGCCCTTAACAATTTTGGTATCTTAGCAGATACGATATAATCTTTGGTTACATAATGTAATGCTTTCATCTCCTTTTCTACTAAAAAAAAATACTCTCAAAGATTTTCAAAGCGATAAGTGGTGAGAACAAACCTGTCTGTAAAGGCAGCCAGAAAAGAAGCTTCTTAGTCTAAGACATGCTAAATGACTTCGTTTGACTTTCAGTTGGGGATTTGATTGGGAAGGTTAGCATTCATGGTTCTCAAGTATGAGAACAATGCTTTTGGCTCAATGGCCTCTTACTCTGGCAGTTAATATAGAAGAATTATAGTCAGACTCTTGTTATGCAGGGCCATGCTAGGGTCGTGCAGGGATAGTAAGCCAGTTGTCTTTAGAAAACCTTCTGAAGTGTGATGTTGGCATAGGTCTTGAGGGGGGGCATAAGGGGTGGCTTGGGCCTTTGTACCCTGTCAAATTTAGCAGAAAGAAGGAGGCAAGGCCACGTTTGTACTACTGTTAGAAGCTGCTTGAAGCTTAAAGTCAGGTAATTTGTGAAGTATCGGGTAATTATGCAGATGGTGGGCATAAGTTCTTCTTAAAGTGTGTTGACTATATCTTCTTATATATACCTACATGTATTTAGAAATCGAGTATGGACAGAGAAGGATGTTAGCATCAGCATATTTCGCAGCCTGGACAATTAACTACCCAAAGGACAGAGTGAAGCTTTTTTTCCTCTTTTTTTTTTTTTTTTAGTGCCAGTGAGCATACATAAAAATATACATATTAGTGATTTTCTGCTTTTCAAAGATATACGACAGAATCCTTCAAAAAATTTCCTTTCTCAGAGTAAGGTAATTTAAAAAAATAATGAACTTTCCAAGGACAATAATATTGCCTGTGGCATAGAAAATCTATGGAACAAAGAAGCCAACTCCCATGTCAGCTCAGAGTTCACACACAGTGAGCTGCCCTGTGAATAAGAGTTGAAAGCGATACACGACTCTTTTTTTTTTTATCACAGAGTTCGTGACTTTGGCAGCTAGCTGCTGCCCAGCTCAGATGTGCCTTCTCCATGGTGCTCCTCTTTTTCTCATCCTCACATTCCATTCTTATCAAGCACTCTAAACCTCTTTGGAGATGATCATCTTGACTTGTCCAGTGAGTGATCTTCATCTTCCATCTTACCAGATGAGTGGAGCAGTGGCCAGTTGTTCACAGGTGAGCACAGTGAACCAGCAACACTCACTCTGCCAAGTAGAGTGCTTGCAAGATGAGATTTCTGCTAGTCACACTAGCTGGAACATTGATGGCCAAAGAAAGCAAAAAGAAATGAAACAGAAAATCCAAAAAGCAAAAAAGCAAAACTCAATGTCTTCTTTGCCTGTGTGGGAGTGCACAGTCTAGCTCTGACTTCCATTGCTCACTCAAATCCCTCTTCAGAAACAGTAGGCATAAGGCCTTGTGTAGGCTGTTTTCTCTAGTTTGGCCACTTGGAAATTTGGAGTTGTCTAGTTGGTGTTGCTTTAATTGCACTGCTGTTTCACTGATTTTTGGCTTTTGCAAGTAAAAAGCCAAAACAAAAACAGATACATTCAAAAAGACAAGAGTCATGATCTGGAACTCTCTAAGATGAAAAACTTCATCCAGAAATGGAATTAAGAACCTCTAGCACTTACAAATATTAGAATGTTATAATAAAACCCATGTACCACAGAAGATGGAAATTGCTTCAAAATAGATGTTAAAGGAACTATTAAAATGTAACCCAGTTTAACTGAAAAGAGTGCTGATTTTTTTCTGTTTAAATTACAGCTAAAAGAGATCCTGTATACAAGCCATATGGTGCAATCACAAATCAGAATCTGTCTATCCTAGCTCAAAAAAGGGAACCTGTCAGCTTCAGCTTTAGTCCAGCAGGGTCGGCTTGTCATATCACCGATCTTACTTTCTCCTTCCCTTGTTATTTAAAGAGTTGTTTTGCAAATTTGTTTTGCTATTAATAGCAACACAGAAATCAGGGAAGGAAACTCATGTGTATCATATCGTGTCACTCAGACACTATCTTCTCAATCAACTTAATATACCAACTAAAATGGGCAGCTGTTGGGCTGGCCCTTGAATTCGTAAGCTCAGCAGTAAAGTGAAGAGCTGAGTGAGGAGGAATTGTAAAAATGCAAGAGTAGGTGCGAATTCCTCCTGCACTCGAGATTGAGGAGCAGAGTCCACAGAAAAAGTAAGGTGCCAACGGACTACATGAAACCAGTGACCCAGGGCATGCCATGAGTTTGTGGGTGTAGTCTGTTTGTTGCCACAGAGTCACAGTTCTATAGAATGTCTCAGTGGTCTTGCACCCTGTGACTGAGAGGCAACCACTCTGGTGGAGAATCTGAGTGACTGTGGCCAAGGTCAACCCAGCAACTTCAGTAGAGGAGGATGAGAAAACTGGTGCCCATCTAGCCAGATGGTGTTCATTTGACTTTAGCCTTTGCCACAGAAGTCTTTGGCAGTCAGCATTCTCTTTTGGCCTCCTATCTTCTTCCCATGTGAGTATGCCGGAGAGTAAGTACTATGGATGGAAAGGAGAGCATTTTATGCTTTCTGGTTCTAGTGTCTTCATTTACCCAGCCTGGTTAATTAGTTTTCTCCTACACCATGGTCTGGGTAGCCTCTTCCGTCACTCTGAGGAGGAAATCGACATTTCTCCACTCGATAGGAGTATATTGTCTCTGGAGGACAAGGGCAAGCTGCCCAGTTTGTCTGGTCCTTTTGATGATTTCTTTCAAATTTGTCTAAGGGCTCCAGAAATCTGACTGTTGATAAAAGACATTGAGTGAGATGTCGTTGATACTGTTGGCATCTAAACAAAGATGCTGTGGCTCTTGGTCTGCTAGGCTTCATGGTGGTGATGGAAGGGAGACCTTAGCCATGTCTACAAACATGCCCAAAGAAGTGAATAAGCTTTACCACCATGGCTTAAATGCATTAGAGTGAAGTTCAGGCCCACCAAACACTGAAGAACTGTGGAGTGAGAATATGGCTGTGAGGCGTCTAGAGGTCCTTTAAAAGTGAAGGAAAAGGTGGTTGCACTAAGGAATCAACCATTTCCTGTCCCTAAAGGGAGAAAGTCTAAGCCATCACTCCCATTCCTCTGACTGACTCCAGCCCCCAAACTCCTCTATGGCTCCCACACAGAAATGTGGACATAGATCTGAATGGAGCCTTCCAAAGAGTCAGATCTCTCTGCTTTCTTCTCACTGACGTAACTTCAGTGGAGGTGGCCAAAGTTCTGGTTAAAGAGAACATTTAGTTCAAAGCTCTTAGAAAACCTATTGAAGGTCAGTTGAGGGTGGAAGCAGAGGTTAAGAGAGAAAAGACTTTGAAGGAGGAGGTATTCTCATGCAGACAAGTTTTCAGACAAGAAGCACATTTCAGTACAATGAACTGCACTGCAACTGAGCATTCTAGCACTCAGGGACAAAGGCTGTGGGGAAGTAATGGTTATCCAGCCACCCTCCTTGTCCTAATTTCTCTCTATCCTACCAGTAAGCTTTGGGGTCATCCTGCTCTTTGATAACGATAGTTATTAGCAAAAACTGAAGTTTCCCATGGAGAGACAGGATGAACAAAGAGAGTGACTCCTCATATACCTGGGATTTTTACTTTCTTCTAGTTACTTGTTGGTTTCTTTGGGAATCCTATGTGTTTATTTAGGTATCGTGAAGAAATAACCCTAGCATGCTGTTTTGGCTTTTTATTTTCTACGTCTGTTTCTTCCCCAGGTACTTAGAGCTCTCTGAACTTGACATGGCATAAGGTGAGTAAACATTTGCGTGGTTGGCACACAGCACAGAGCTGTAAAAGAGCACAATTGACACTGGGCCACACGAGGGTCACCAAAAGTCAAGGAAATACAACACATCTCAAAACACAGGTAGGAGCCACAACAGGCAGCAGATTTCAAATGTGCCTTGGGAGAGTGAAAGAGAGAGCAAAGCAGGAAAAGAAGGAAGGAAAGCCCAGGAAATATCACCGAGGAGCGTTCATGACAGACTGTACATTAGTAGAGGAATTTCCCCCAAGGCACTGCAGAAAAGTAGCGCAGAAGACATCTGAAAAAGGGAACAAGGTGCATTTGACTATGAAGGTTTCCAAATCTTCACTGTGAGTGGAAATAGATGGGCTTGACTTTTCCAGAAAGGATCTTGGGCACTTGCACAGAGATGATCTCTGCCATCATTTCAGGAAAGTCCACGCTCACCATATGGGACTTGATTAGCAGGTCAAAAGTGAACTGATGTAGCTCTCTTGCAATCTGTAGGGAGAGTAAGAGACAGAACAAACGTGGTCAATAAAAACTTGGCTCCTGCTCAGCGCTCCTCCCACCCTGAATGCCAATACCTTTAGCATTTTGTCCCAAGACCTAGTCTTGATCCCGTTCAGTTAGTGTGTGTATGTATGTGTGTGTGCATGTGCGCACATTCATGCGTGTGTGTCTACCCATTTGTGTGTTTGAAAAATGATCTCCAGGGCTCCTAGAGATCATTTATATCATTTCAAGTCCTCTGACCTAGGACTGAGTGTTCCTTTTTTCCTCTCCTCCATTACACACACACACACACACACACACACACACACACACACACACACACACACCATTCTCTCTCTAACACACACACACAAACACACACTTTCAATCTTTTTCTGTCTCTCTGCCTTCCTCCTTCCCACTATCTCTCTCTCCTTCTTCCTCCTTCTACACACATACACACCTTCCATGTACATGACTCAAGGAAAGGAGGAAAGAAAAATATTTAGGCCTGTTTTGTCTGCCTGCCTGGGAAATTCATCTGCCTTAAGCTTCTTCCCTAAGACCCAGCTTCTCAGTACTCCACTCCTCCACCCCTTTCACAACATCCAGCTGGGACATTGTGACCTGTGTTTCTTTCTTCTCCATTGCATTTTCTTCTTGGACCATACTCAAAGCCAGAGGCAAATGGAAGCACCTCCCAACAGGTGGTGCCAGACCCTAGAGGAGCCTATTATCACTGGACTCTATCAGGCTGCTCTCCCTGATAAAGCACCCTCTGTAGTTTGCTTACTGGTTGCACAGAATCCAGAAGCTTGGTGAGCTGGTAGAAGCGCCTTGAGCAGGATGTGGGATTTTTTCTTTTGCATGCAATGATACGATCGAGTTCCTTGATGTAGTTCATTCGAAGTTCATCAAAGAATTTTTGATTTTTCAACCCATCCACTGGAACTGATGTGGGATGAAGACAGAATGGGGAGGGGAAGCATGCCCACGAAGGAACATTAGACAAAGCACCAAGTTTTCTGACCACAAACTTGACCCCCACCCCCACACCGAGAAAAGCATCTATTTGGCTTTCTGTCAGTTGAAGTCTGTGTGCCTGGGGCCTTCAAAGTAAATGATTTCCTTTACTTAACACGGAGGAGTTAGATAAAATAGACTGAACTCTTTTTTTGACTAGTTTTTACATGCACCCATTTCTCAGGCCCCAAACTTTTTTGTTCTCCATCCAGCTGTAATTTAGACATTCAAGAAACCTGGCTTATCAAATACCAAATGCCTCCATTCTTCCCCATTACACTCTGCTTAGAGGAGACATTAAAGAAAGCTTCTTTGACTGTCAAGCAAGCCTGTCTCTATTGTTTCCATCCTCCTCCTTTGGTTGCTAAAGAGGAAATATCCTCTTGGAGGTGATCCCTCCTGCTGTACTCCTCTGCAAGGAATGCAAGGTGGCTCAAGCCTATTCCTACAGTAGAGACTACAGGATATCTCAGAGGCCTCTTACAACTTCTTTAAAGGTCTTCTTTCAGTGACAGAATGAGAATAGTGAATCTGGTAGAGGCTGAATTCTACCCATGAAACTGATCTCTACACACAAAATTGGTCTTTGTATGGAGAAAGGATGCTGCAGGGACTTGGAGGATGGAGGGAGGGAGAGAGAGGGGGAATAATCTAGGAGCTGCATTTTCCCTAACAACAATTAAGTGGAAAATGTAGTTCCCTTGGAGCCTCTGTGCTCCCACTGGCATCCTCTATAGGCCCAGGTACTTACTAATGCTGAAGAGTAGCAGGGCTTTCATACACAGGAATTCCTGGGGGGTTATCTGGAGCCATCCGAATTCTTGAGACAGTTGCCTCATCCGCACACACTGGCTGTACATCCGAGACTTGTGCATGCGGTACCTAAGCAATAGACATATAGATGAAAAGGAGAAATGAGGGGACATGTCCAACCAGCATATTCAGGGAATGCTCCTTGGAGGCCCTCTCTCCTACAATTCTCCAAGAAAAGCTGACTTATTTGTCTTGTGAGGACTTCAGTGTCAAGGAATTGTCCTGTTCTCCCTGTCCCCCAAACTTCTGATATCCAGATAAGGGCTCATCTTCTCTGGTCAGGATGTGGTTTAGCACATGGAATTTCCAGGCCTGCATTTCCTTTCTGTTTCCTGAGTCAGGGACAGGAAAGCATGACCAAATGAACACAATGGGGCAGGGACATGGTCTCCCTGACTACAATGTTAGGATCTCAACTACAGTCAGAGCCAGAACCTGCCCACTTCAGGACTTCTCAGAGGGACTCCCAGGCAATCTGCTCTTAGTGTAAGAATGCCAGGCTTTGCAAGGAGCCACAGGTGTTTATCTTGTCGACACCTCTGCCTGCCATTTCCTGTAATAGAAATGGAATCATTTCTTTAGAAAAACAGCTAGCAAGAGATATAAATTGCACATTGTCCTTTCACAATGAGTTCCAGTGCTTCTAAATATGCTAGGGGTGTTTTGCAATGTCTAGTCTCTAAGTCTTCTGCAAAGGGGAGCCCACTCCTGCAAAGACTGGCTGTTCCTTACTATGGTTTGGGAGTTGTAAACATCTGTGTGCTGCTTTCTTATAGTGAGTTGTGAACAGATTATCACATTATCACCTATAAATTATATGGGGAAAAGGCCAAGGCTCAGACAGCTTCAGGGTGGAGGCAACCTCTCTGTTCATGTCTGGTTATGGCAAGTCTCTAAGAAAAGACACGGTATCTCCAACTAGTAGGCTTTTAAGTTGAGAAATGTATGTACGTGTGTGTGTGTGCACACGCATACATGTGTGTTTGTGTGTGTGTGTGAGTGTGAGTGTGTGGGGAGAGAGAGAGTAAGGGTAAGTGGGGACTCATTTGTAGCTTGTGAAGAAAGGAAGGGGAATTTGACACCAACTTTAAGTGCCTAAGTGATGATGAAAAAGACCTCCCCGATGGATTATAAAGGCCATGTTTTGATTATTCTAGTTCCCAAGTCACTAGCCTGGTGCTCATCACTAGATGAGCAGACTTATCATTGCCTGGGCAGAAAGGAGCTCTGTAACCTATCTCGTAGAGACCTTGGCTGCCCTGGAGAAGGTGAGAAGGTAGCAGGTGGTGAATTATTCAATCCAGGCTGAAATCCAACTGGACAAGGGAAGTGTTTAGATGGTATCACAAGTCAATTGAGCAGAACAGTGCTGCTCTAAGCTCTTTTCCCCTAGAGGCCATTTGAGTAAGTCCTGCTTTCCCTGGAACCTGGCTGGACTCCCGTCTCCATTGTATTCGCACGCCTCTGTGGATGTCAACACTGCAGAGTTTTAAATCATGGCCCAGGCACAAAGGATTCCTAGAATATTGCTGTAGTCCCCTGAGACAGAAAAGATAGGGAATGGGTAGGAAGAGAAGAGGAACAAGCAATGAGAGGAATTCAAAGAAGAAATAAACAGGAAGCAGGAAGAAAGAGTTGGGAGAGAATGAAAGGAAGGAAAGGGGAATGGCAGTAGGGGGTAAAAATAAGGGGTAGGGATGGATTTCAAAAAGAGAGCAGAAGTCAGCATTGCTAAAAGACAAGATAAAAGGAAAAGTGAAGATTGGAAAACACTAATCCCAGTGCCTGGCATGTGGTCAGCGCTTAGTTAACAATGTGTAAGGAAGGTGCTGCTATGTTATTCATCATTCTATGATGAGAGATATGTAACTCAGAGAACTACAGCAATTCTCCCATGGTTACAGAGCGAGAATTTAAGTCCATTATCCTCATAACGTGGGATTTCCACAAAGAAGGAAAGAATGAAGAAAACTTTTCTGAAAAAGGATTTTGGCCTTCCATAGAGCAGCATATGGGTTTTCTCATCTTCAAGTCCCAGTCTTGGTCTCTCTGGGCCTCAGGTGAAAGCAATTACAGTTTTCAGCTGGGGAGTACTGCATTCCCAGTGAACAGTAGAAATGCATGGAGTCAGTTTGGGTCTCAAAATGACTGAAATCTTATTTATCAAGCCAGTACCAATCAGGGATACTAAACATAATGCATTATGCAAAGCTGCATAACATCTTGTACATGAAAATATCCCAAAACGTCAACAGTATCTATGTTGAGAAGCACCGGCCTAGATATTTGTAAAGATTCTGATGACTGTATTGCAATTGGCTCATACAAATGGGAAGAAACCTTGTTTCAGGATTTTTGTGGCTTGATAGAGCTAAGCCTGATACTTTTGGAAGCTCTGTAGTATCTTCTTATGAGATAAAAGACCTAGGTACAAAGCTGAGATGGGATGCCATAGAGAAGGAAGTGGCTATTTAGAAATTCATCACTATGCAGGCTCTCAAAGGTTTCAGGGTTCTGAGGAAGGTAGAGTTAGTGCTTAAGTTCATTCAATCAAGAGCAATAGTGGCTATGAGGCTTTACAATGTCTGTCCCAGAAGATGGCATCAAAGGTAACTCTTGGAAGGTGTGCAAACCAAAGTCCTGGTGGCTATTCTTAGGTTCTGACTACCAGGCTTGGCGAGGTTGAAAGAGAGCAGCTGGGGACACTTACTCTGCCTCCCACAACACTGCTGTGTTTTAAGGAACCAGAAGCCTGTGGATTTTATTTAAAGGTCTGATGGATGAGGAAGCTTAATTTCTTCCTCTACTGAAGGGATTCTCTGTAATGAAATAAGCTCAAGGTTCTTGGGAACCTTATTCTGCTCAGCTCCATTCATACTGTCACTACAAAACCTCAGATAGCACTATCAGAAGGGGAAAGGTCATGAAAATGGGATCCCTAGTCTGTTCCTTTTTCTTTCTTTTTGTTCCCTTTCCCTGTCATTTTCCTACCCTTTCTGTTCACTTTTCTTTGTGTGGTGCTATTTGCAGCCTAGGCTGGTGGCTCACTTTGAATATCCTACACAAGTAAATTTAACCTTGAACTCCTGATCCTCCTGTCTCAGTCGTTTGAATGCTAGGATTCTTTGAGCTACCATTCTTGGAGTAAAGATTTTAAGTTCTTTTCAACCATGGTCTGTGGTTAAGCGGTCTTGTCTAAAGATCAAGACATGGATAATAGCAGAACTAAGACTTTAGCAGAGAATATGATTCTAAAAATCTAAGCCCTTGATCAAATTCATGAAAGATAAATATAGCTGGTAGGATATATGAATTCAATCTATTTAAGTAAAGGGAAATAGCTGGGTCACTTTATTTTAGTACATATAACCTCCCACATCCCCAAAGAAATGACTATCTATGAAAACCTGTCAGATTATCATGAGAACTCAGTGAGATGGGTTTTTAGGAAGTACTGAGCATAGTCATGACATGAAAACAATTGTTGAGCAAATAATGACTGACAGAAGTCCTCAGTGGTAGCAGAGGGACTGGTTACAGGGGTACTTACTCATTGAAAACCAGGTCAGGTGCAAAGTAGAGCATCCTGGAGTTGACGTTAGTGAAGGACCGCCAACCCATGGCAAATACCATGAGTCCCATCCAGGAATACTGAATGACTGCCATCTGGTCATCTACATGCAAGTTGCGGAATCCTGGAGAAGAATGGGCAGAGGCAAAGTCAGATTGCCATTAATAGGCTGAGTTACGTCTGGGCCTCTGCTTTGCTGAGAATTTGGCCCCCACACAGCTACTGAGGCACCTTAAAGAACATCACTGTGAAGGGAGGTGAAGAAGAAAAATCTGCATAGTGGGAACCCTTTCTCTTTCACTGAGCACTTCCAATGAGATTGTGATGGTATCAGAAAGGATACAACGTTTGGAAGAGACTCATAATCTCACACTACCTAAAGTGAGTAAACTCTTTTCTGAACCCTCTACTTCTATTACTCATTTCATCTTCACATGGAATAGTATGTGCGTGTCTGTGTGCACTTTTTTATCCCCACTCTGTGCATTAGTGTAAATGAGTTACAGAGAAGCTCAGGAATATGTTCAAAGTCACAGGGCTGTTATCTAGCGAACTGATTTCCCAAGCCTGCATTCTTGATCATTACACCTTTGGTAAGATTCAGATTAATTGCCAGTTCTCTTATGTGGACAGTTCTCACTTTACAAAGTTGTCTTCTGGTTGCAATCTGATGTCAGCTATGTCACAACCGGAAGGGGGATTCTCATACATATCTGCAAATTATGGGAGGTGTTTAATGGGCATTGCTTTCTCTGCACCTTCTTTAGACTATTTTCTTCTATGAATCTTTTTCTGCTCCACACTTTCTTTCCTTTTGTTCCACCCACTTAACTCTGATTCTCCTAGTTTTATACCCTTCTTACACCTAAGATGATGCTGTTAGACAGAAATAGGCTCTGTATGGCCTGCACTACTAGACTAATTTCTTGTTACTTGCCTTCTGATAATTTAGGTCTCACCTATAATGATATTTCATTTGTATTTTAATAAATAAAGCTTGCCTGAAGATCAGAGAGCAAAACAGCCCCACTTGTCAGTCTTACAGACCAGGCAGTGGTGACACACACCTTTATTCCCAGTAGCTACACTAGTTAACCATAGAAACCAGAAAGTAGTGGTGCACACCTTTAATCCCAGCTCTAGAGAGGAATATAAGATGGGAGAAGACAGTTCTCAGTCTGTCTCATTCTGAAGGTTTCTGGAGGCAGGATCGCCATTTTGTATTGAGGTAGAAGCAAGAGTCAGTGTCTGGCTGTTTTGCTTTTCTGACCTTCAGGTTGTGTCCTAGTATCTGTCTCTGGGTTGTTATTAATTGTGCTACACACACTCCTTCTTTAAAACTTCCAATTTGTTGAATGCACTGTGCTTTTTCAGGTCTCTGCCTAGGCAGATGTCTTTGCTTAGGATGGGACACTCATATATCCTTCAAGTGTTTTTCCAAAACTCCTTCCTCTGTGAAGCATTTTCCAACTTCTCCAAGAGCACGGACCCATGATTATTCCTTTACCTTTTCAAGGAACCTGGAGTAGCTTTAGCCAACTAAGGAACTCAGTTCACAATATCCTGATTTAGAAATGGACACATCTTCCTTTACAAGACTTCAAGCTTAGCTTCTTATTCATCATTAATACAGAACATAGCTTAGGTAGATGACTGGGTGCTTGAAAAACATTAATCAGACACATTAGGTATGGATCCTCAATATTTTTTTCATTTAATTTTTATAGAAGGGGTATTTGATTTCCTCCAAATGGCTTTCCTTAAGTGCAGGAAGCAGCCTCCAAAATGTTACATCTGTACTAATACATAGGTAGAACATATAGGGCAAGTTTCCCAGAACTTTTCAATTCTTTCCATGATTAAAAATTTAAAAGTGTTACCTCACAGCTCATCCCTGCTAGTACCTCTTCTATTTTTATCCTATAAATTCAAAATTGTCATTAAGAATATTTCTTTGAATTTAGAGCAAGCATCTGTGAATTGACTTTATTGGATTCTAATGACCCCAGATGACAGGCAATATGACACTTATTTTACCAACATCATGGAACCTAAAAATTAGGACAGTTACGTGATTTGCCCAAGGTCATGCAGTCAGTATGGCTGAACTGGAATTGGAATCCAGGAATGTGAGTTCTTTGTTCCACTCTTTCTTTTAATCATTAGCTGATGGTCACAGCTCAGAGATTATGCAGGTCATCTGCCTTGCTTCGTCATGGGCTCAAGTGTGAGGTCCTTACTATCAGAATGCTCTCTGTATACTCACCTACCCACACTACCATTCCATTTTCATTTTGTCTTAGATCTCAAGTCTCCCAGTCATAGGCTATTGTAAAATCCATCATAGCAGCACACTTGGTTGTAATCTTAGCTCCCAGGCCAGTGTTGCTCTCTTCATTGTATTGACAAATGTACAGACTGGCTGGAATCTCACACGACAACGCATTTCTCTCCCAGAACCCTTCTATAGTATAGAATCCCTGGCTCTGATGCTTCCCCATAGAAGACAAGAGGCCAGGTAAGTCGAGGTGAAGAGGCAACAGTTAAGGTTCACATGCGGAATGAGTCCTGGAAGTTTGAACGCTGAAATTCTGTGGTGTGATGCAGTAGACAGGAAAAACAAAAAACTGCTTCGTAAGCTTTGATCTTCTGATGTGAATGTTAGAGTGAATCTGAAGGTATGTGGAAGGTGAAGTATTAAACTGTGTAGGTATCAAAGAAACTATACAGATCCTCTCCCCCCAATTCTTCAACAGCAGAGAACTAACAAAAAGGTGAAAGGGGAACATTTCAGTTAGGTTGCAATACTAATTAAGAGTACTTAGAGCTGCTTATCACTCAGACACAATATTTTTGCACACATGAACAATGTAAAACACCAGTTTTCCATTATCTATAGCTGTATTCTGTTTGTAATACCTGATTTTGAAGTAGCCTGTTCAGACTACATGGATAATATGGGAAGACGAAGGAAACTGTAGTCTCAGGCAATTGTTAGGTTGTTCTGGTGAAATACAAGGATTTATGCTTAGGTTTTGAGATACAACCAATAAGGAGTGGATGATATTTCCTTGTTTTCTCTTTAGACAGTTCAAATCTACGTCAACGTCAAAAGAAGACTGGTGGCAAGTTCGGTTGAGCTTAATACAATCTATAGTGCTAGCACTCAATCATCATAATTATAAGCTACCATCTAGAGAGCAGGCACTGTGTTTCAGCTCCTGTACTAGGTACTCTTTGTACATAAACTCCATGTTGATGACAGTTCTCAAAGTGTTCTACCATCTTGAAAACTGACAAAAAAAGTGGCATAAATACCTGTGATTTTACTCAAGGTTATATATCAAGCCACAGCTAGGATTTCAATCCAGGTCTATCTGATTCTAAATATGCTGTGTATATACAATTGATTCAAGTGTCTCCAATTTTTAATTATAATTATTAGTGTGCCAGGCACCTTATGAGAATTTTTTCGGGTGTTATTATTATCATAGAAAATGTACAACAAAATTCATCTGACCAGGTTCTTGTAAAGGATAGCAACTCAAATATTGAAAGTGCAAATTACTTGAACTAGTAGGTGATTATGGACAATTTGAATAGCCATTCTTATGAATGCAGTAATCAGCTTCTTTTAGGAGCTATTCTTCTAAATGATTCAGTGTCGGAGTTCATTTATTCTGGAAAGAAAGATGTTAAACTGATTTTGGCTTGTAGATTTGCTAACGGAGAGGAAAGATTCTCATGCTGAGGGTTGAGTCATGAACAGCTCGTATTTCCAGGTAAAAGAAATTCTGCCATGGTCATTTGAACTAGGTTATTTCTATGGCCAGCAAATTAGAAATCAAAGTCTGAGCTCAAGCTCTGGCTCCATTGTTAAGTAACTTGTGCAATAATTCAGTTAACTTCTTTGAGCTGTGGTATGTGAAAGACAATAACAGGATCATTTTTGAGACTCAAAATATAGGGAAATGTTGTGAATCCAATAAAATGAGACATGTTAAATAGTTGGTAATTGAGAATCTCCATTAAAATTGGCATCAAGACATCCAGCAGGATAAATGATAATAATGCCGTTTTTCTTGTTTGTATTCTTGCTCCCCGTGTGAACTCTTAAGTTTTGGCTCAGTGCATATCCATCCACAGTCCTTGGGCTTCCTGCCCAGTAATCTTATTGGCTACTTAAACTCTGTTTTCTGATATGAGAAAGCAGTAGGGAAGTTCTTGAAGGTGGGTCTGGGGCCTTGTGAGTTAGAAATACAAAATGAGTTCTTGACAGTCAAAATGAAAACTTTTCAAAAGTAGAAAACCCATTGCGTGATTCAAGTGACCTTCCAGGAGGTGTCAAACCCTCAATGTAAAGCCAAGAATGACAGAAACAGAGAGCCACTATACACAATAGCTAGAGTTCATAGATTGGAGGTAGTTTGGAATTAGGAGGGCCTGGGTTCAAGTTGTACTAGTTTTATTTTATGTATCTATACATGTATTTTTGTCTTTAGCTGTAAGATAATCATAACTTTTGTCAGAATTTAATCGTGTAAAATAGAGGAACAGGAGCCTATTTCATAGGGAATTCTTATGGTAAACCGATTAGACAATTCCTTTTTCTTTTCACTATAATGAATACCAGTTTTCATTAAAAGGTGGGTTAATCTTTGACTTCAGAGGAAGAGACTTGGTTGTTGAAATGTCAAAAGAATCCTTGAATCATATCATCTCAAGATTGGGAGAATCTTTAAAGAGCATATGCTTCTTTGCCTTTCAAAATGAATTCCCAACAGCCACAAGACTGTGTGCCCGTGACTAGAAGCTTATGGTTTAGTTGGGAGTAATACTGAGGGAGATGAGCTGGGGAGGTGGTGAGGATCAGGCAGAGATTCTGGCTTAAATGAATGGAGTGGATCACTTGTATCAGTGCAAAATGCTTTTTAAGAAAGAAACAATTTGTTTACTGAAGGAATGTTTGTGAATCCATAGTTAGAAGTTATCTAAAGCTTTCCTAATCTATTATAGTTAAAAAATAAGGCGTGTTGAAATAACAAATGCTCTAGTAAGGAAGTGAGTTCCCATTCTTTACTGAAGGTATCTTAGAGAAGGAAGATAATCACTTGGTAATTCTTTCACCTTGATCTAACTTTTCTTCCCATTATGATTTCTAAAGTACTGTAAAAAACAGTAAGGATTCCTTGAAGTAAAGTTTAAAAGCTAACAGTATTAGGATTATGCTAGCCTTCCCTGTCACCTGGCAGGATGAACACAGACAATAACCTGTACTTTTAAGAGATAAGCTCTGCCCACTCTCAGTCTCTCTCACTCTCCCACCTCAGGCAAGCTCCTCTCTGCTGCCCTCTCTCTTCTCTCTTCTGTAGGCAGCTCTGTTTTTTCTCCCCCTCTTTTCTCTCCTCTCCTCTCCCTTCCCTCTCTCTGTATCTCTCCTTTCCTCCCCTCCCATTTTAATACCCTCTTCCTAAAGAAAACTCCATACTCCCCAACTCTCTTTGTATGCCATATTTTGTTTCCTGCTCACATTCCTCACGCACTAGGGGACCCACCAAAATCTCTCTCCTGCTGTATTTTACAATCAGGTTAGTCCAGAATGCTTTTGATATGTACAAATAAAGAAACAAAATCAGAAGGGTAAAGGATAACAAATGGGTTATGAGCAGAGAAAAGACAATATCCCAAGATTTCTGATGTCCAACTTTCTTTCTACCATACCATATGATAATTCCTGTGGGATAGCTGAAACTTAAAACTACCTCTGGAATGAACTTACATGTTTACACATAGAAGAATGTCTTAAGATTTATTAGCTATAGGTATAAAATATGTGATTTGGGATGAAATGACAAAGCATGATTATTGTGTATCAGTGGAGTCATATAAGACACTGGTATGGTATCTTTCCTCTTGCTTTCTCAGTTTCAATTTCTTCAATGTTTAAGGCAAGATCTTTTCTATGACAACCATTTATCTACAGTGTGGCATTGAGTACTGTTTGAGTTAAGAGTATCTGACCCAACGAACCATTCAATAAGTACGATATCCCTTAGCCCACAACCTCATTTTCCTTTTCCTTACCAGGCAAGGCCTTGGCCCACTTGACCACATGCACAAGCTGTCTCTCGCCCAGCTCATTGAGGCTAGATAACAAGGCAGCAAAGGAATCAGGCTGGTTGTTGTCATGTCCAGCACACACCACTCCTGGTTCAATAGCTTCCAGGACATTAAGAAAGATAGGTTGACATTCATAGCCTTCAACATGTGATACTGTCATCTTCTGGGATGGGTCCTCAGTGGGGCTACCAGCATTGGAGTTTTCTCCTTCCTCCTGTAGTTTTAGATTTCCAAGTTTTTTCAGCTTACGAGCTATTGAGGAGTAAAAGAAATTTGAATTCATTATTAGTGACCAAAATTACACACTATAGTTACCCTGTTAGGAAAAGTGACTGAGCAAAAACAAAATCTTTCTCTCTGGTCGTAGAGTCTAAGTTTCTTACAGTCAAGTGATTATTTAAAAATGGTTGAATGAATGAGCTATCCTCTATTCCTGCTAAGCCCCAAAGTATCATACATTTCTTTCTCCTTTGATCCTTCTTCCAGACCTCTCTACTATATCCTTAAATCAGCTCTGCCAGGGTGCAGACATCAGTATTTATACCTGGGACATTCAGTTGATTCATTTATAAAAAAACATTTGTGGCTGATTTCTTTATTTATCTATTCTCCACACTTCTTTGACAAATAATGGTTTTTAGGTAACATAAAGAGCATAGGCCCTGCTGAAGTCTTGTAGAAAAGAAATAAACACCCACAAACAAGTCTAGAAAGCACTAGAATAGTAAAAACTCCAACAGAGGCATCAGGAAGAGGGAAAAAATAGTCTTTCTGCCTGGTGAGGTTAGGAAATACTTTACCTCAAAGGTGGCATTTCACCTGGAGCTTAAATACTGATAAGAATTTTACCAGGCAGAAATGGGTAGAAAGGGCATAAAGAAATGAGAGAACTAAAAAAAATCAGTGTGCCTATAGTTTATATTGCATATATGAAGAAGACAGGCTATCTACAGTTGTTATAAACAAACTGTGGCCTGATTTTAGTGGATGATGTGTATTGTATTAAAGAAGTACAGGTTTGTCCTATAGGTAATAAGCAAGTAATGAATGCTGTAGCCAAAACAACAAGATAAATGTGTCTATATTTAACATTAAGAAGTTCTGGTTTATAGATTATAGGCAAATTCTGAATATTGTAAACAAGAGTTCTACAAATGTATCTATGTTAGAAAAAGTGACCAAAAGACCTGTTGAATAAAGATCTAGACTTAACTGTGGGTTATAAATGGGTAACAAAAAGTATACCAGTTTGGAAACCAGGTCCTTTTCCTCTGTTCATTCTTTTCAGCACCGAGAATTGAACATAGTCCATGCTTACTGTATACTCATCAATTACCCAATATCCTAAGTCCTCTTTTTTACTTTGAGAATAGCATTTAACAAAGCTAATCAGGCTTGCTTTGAATTTACTCTGTAAGATGGACAGGCCTTGGATTTGTGATTTTTCTGTCTCAGCTTCCCAGGAGCTGGAAGTACAGGTCATTGCTATCAGGTTTAGTTCACACACATATATTGGTACTTAGGGTTCTCTGACAACAGAAACGTTGCCACACATTCATGGCATTGTAGAAATTCAGAGACTAGATTTACAGCAGTTGAGAATTTACAGATCAGGTGAGAATGAAATTTAGTAACAGTTTAAAAATCCTTCAGACTACCAAATCATCCCACCTTGGGAACCATGAGCAAGATTTTTCTGGTGTGCTGTTTCCCACCACACACTATAAAGTGGCTCAGATGTTTTCTAAATGTAATTCATAGTTGATCATGTACTATAGCACATACCAATTTTCTTCTTTAGCAGAGGGCAAGAAATAAAGGGTAAAGTGTTAGAGCCTGTAATAGTATTAAATAAATAACATAATGTCCATGACTCTATTATCCATCTATAAAAAATGGAAATCATACTAGCAGGCAGCTGTTAGGTTGCTAGCTATAACATTCTTTAAAACAACCACAGTAATTCCAAACTCAGTTTAAGAACCATTTTTCTGACATATCCACACACATATGCACATATGTGTGAACATTTATGCATGCACATGCCTGCATGTGTGTGTGCATGCACACACACACAAGCACACAGACTCATACACACTTACTTTAAAGGTCCTCTAGCAATCCAATGGTTATTTTGTTCTATTTTCTCTAGCACTTATATTGATAAGTATAAATAATTGAAAAGGTCTCAAAACTCTGAGATCTATCACAAGCAGATGCACTGGGAGTAGACCATAAACTGTATTTTTTTCTAATCCTTTAAAAATAACAAATAAATAAAGACAAAACAAAGCGATCTTCAATACAAGTGCATAAATGGGGTAAAACCTACTATATATCTGCTTCTGGCAACATAGAAAATGACATATGTAGATCAGACTTTAAGCTCTAATTAGAAAAGTAAGGCCTTTACTACAAACATTATCATACTCCTACTCAGTAAATCAAAGTAATACTAGCTTGCATATTTGTATCAACACTTAGGCCAGAAAGGAGAAAATGGTGTATATAAGAGAAGTGTTGAGAAGAAAAAGGGGACAAATAAGGATGCCTGGGATCCTAACCTTGACTGAAAGATGACCTTGTCCAAGAATCGTTTCTATAGGGTTTGGACACAGGCAATAATAAGGAAATACATAGTTCCATTACCAACTTCTACCTCCCACATAAAGGTAATAAGGCTGGGGGTTTGGTATGAACCTAGCTGAATCTACTCCTAGGGCAAGAGGCCTGACCTTCACAATATTTTGTCGTTTGGTGAATCCATTTCCTACACTGAGTCTTTTTCTTGTACATGGCACTACAAACTAATGATGCCTCCAGAATGCCCCTGGTACAGTTCCCAGATAGACTCCACCCTTCTTGCTGGTATTTTCTAGTCATGGACTTAGAGAAAAATAACTTCAATGATTTGAACCTACTTTATCTAGAAAACTTACATTCTCTATCTATACTTTATCATTTGGCTTATCCAAAGAGTCTGGATCCCTAAGGATTTTATCTTCTTTGACTATAATTTTTACTCTTGACAATGGACTTTAGTAGCTAGTACTACATCTAGAAATGGAGAAACAGGAAGTTCTGAAAATACTCAGTTCCCTGCCTGAATGGAAACATATTTGGAGTACTGTAGTGATAAAAAAAAATCATGGCTTGCCTTAAGGAAGAGTCCTTAGAAGTCATCTTTTCAGTGTTCACAGATTCAGCTATATTTAGAATGGATTAAATATATTCAGAATGTTTCCAGGAAATAATACAGTGTATAGGCATGTACGTATAAGAATGGTTGCATTGTGCCTGAAAAATGGGATAAAATGTCTTTCTAACTTCCTATCCCTGGAAGACATCTATATATCATGTTAAAATCTCTCATGATATACATGTATTCTAAGCCGAATTCAACACTTAGCTATCACTTTGAGAATTCTTGTATTAGTCCAAAGTTTCAAGTCAAAGATGGGGATGTTGAATCTAATGAGGGTAAATCAGTCTAGTGGCAGAGGTAGGATTGGAACTAGGGATCTTATTCTTAATTTAAAATTCCTTATGGGTCATTGCTTCTCTTTCATTAGATTATTCCTGCTCTATTTCAGTATGTGCCTCTCTGAGATCTAGGCTTACACTATTTTATATAGTAGCCACTAGTCCTGTGTGACTATTTAAAATAATGAACATAAATCAAATAAACATTTAATGCTTTATTCTCACTGGACATATTGCCAGTGTTTAAAAACCACATGCAACCAGTTACTTCTAAACAGAACAGCACAGATCTAGAATGTTTCCATTATCTCAGAGAGTCCTGTTGACTAGTGCTATGAATATGGCCCGCTCTCTGGGGCATCCATATTATACTAAAGGTATTGATAAAGAAGGAAATAATCCAAAATGAATGATACATAGAAGAATCTCCTGTATTTTATTAAAAATGTACAGGGACAAAGAGTAGTTGGTGCTTTTATTACCAGTGAGATTTAGTTTGTCACCATTATTCTGTAAAGTGACTCAAATCACTGAAGTGATGGCTTGTGGACCTAAACAGATTCATTTCAAGCCAGATCAATATGCATAGAGACTGAGGGGAAGATCCATGAAATGAAATTATTCCCGTTTCTTTGAATTGTGCCAATCAGAACTTGGCTGGCACTTTCATATCGTTATCTAGGCCTATACAGCATCTGCTTCAAAAAGAGAGTCCATATTCCCATTTGCCTCCATGACCCTGGTAATGTGCTGTCCGTGTGACCATAGTGGCTCAAGCCGCATCAGGTGCTCTGAGCCTGAAGAGGGTTACTGCATTAAGTATAATTGAAATCGGATTCCATTCATTCTGTGTGTGAGGGGGTCCTCTGTTCTCCCTCTGCAGCAGAGGCCAGCATGTTGCTAGACGACTTCGAATCCTAGACAATAAA
Source organism: Dicrostonyx torquatus (assembly GCA_028555095.1). Taxonomy (NCBI): domain Eukaryota; kingdom Metazoa; phylum Chordata; class Mammalia; order Rodentia; family Cricetidae; genus Dicrostonyx; species Dicrostonyx torquatus. The sequence continues at coordinate 3,471,629 of JAQHUG010000094.1, read as the reverse complement.
GCTTTCTAGTCTCATCTGTTACACAATGCCCAAGGCCTTGTTTTCTTCCATGAAGGCCGCCCCCATGCTCTTCCCCCCCCACACCTGAGCCCCAGAATCAAAGATAACTGTTTCTATAAGATACACGCAAACTAACCACTATATCAAATCTGAGGTCTAATTAAACTGAGGGGAAAACAGAGAAGGGGAGCAGTAAAAGTGGATAGTTCTAATGATACATGACTGCCTTATGTCTCATCACTGTTTTTAGACTTAGGTTAGAGTAGTAGCAAAAAAGGATCCTCACAAGATCTAGCCTTGCTCCTCCCATCTACTGTTCAGAAGCCTGGCAAGCCTGGATCCTGGTATATCAGCTCTGGGACAGTGGATTTTTGTGGAATCTACCTCCACAGCACCAAAGAAAGCATTTTCAAAACAAGTTTCATGGTGTGTTCCTAAGGAGACCTACATGAGCTTAATCTGTAACTTGTCTAGCCTCAGTGACCTTTTGGGATTTTTCTGGATTAATTATTTGTTTTCTAGGGTTATATACCTTCTGACGCTCAGGCAGTGGAGAGGTGTAGGTGATGTTTGTAAAGTCTTTGAAACTTTGAATTACTGTGTCCAAGGTCAAGGATGCCTCTCTTCCCTATACTTAAGCATGGAATTTGGAATATCGAAGACTTATCTACTCTGAGAGACTAATTTTTAGGATGGCCTCCAAGATTCTGAGTTCCACAAATATTTGCACCTTTGTTCAGTTATGCAGTCAAGTAGTACTGTAGTTGCTGTTGTCAAAGAACTGAGCAAATGATATTAAAGTCTCAGTTCAGTTGAATGTTAGGGGCTTGGTTGCATCAGGTAAGCTTTTCAAAATACTGACTTCTTTCCATTAAGACCATCACCATTTGAATGACTCAACAAAAATAAGTTTCTCTGTAACTGGCAGTGAAAGTGAGGTGCCCCTCCCAAAGAAACATAACTCTCTCTCTCACAGCAGCCATCAAGTACCCATAGCTCCTCAGCTAGGGTTAGGGTCTCAGTGCCCTTTCATCTTCCATGCTGTTTTAACTGGACTGTTCTTATGCAGGTCTTATATTGTTAACCACAACCATTGTGCATGTATGTAGGCAATAGGCATTTCATGTCCAGAAGACAGTATTCACAGCACTCTTCCCTATCCTCCAGCTCTTTCATTTATCTTCCCCCTCTTCTAAGATGTTTCTTGAGCCTTAGAAGGGTGAAAGGTAGTTGGTGGAAGTAAATAAATGCTATTCTGAACTAACAAAATTCTTCATATGAATTTCAGCTTACAGAGGGTTGGGTTTTCAGCTCTTATATAAATCATATCAGTCATCTTTCCATCTACTAGAATTAGAGTCAGTGGATCTTACTACATGACTTTAGGGTTAGAAGACAGAGGAATCCTAGAGAATGAGCCAAGGCAGCTCTCCCCACCTTTAGGGAATCTTTCTTCATTCTTCATTCTTATAGAATATATATATATATATAGCAAATGGTCCAAGCAGTAATTTAATTAATACAATTTCTGTGTGGTTATTTCGGAGCTAAGCTAGCCAGCCAGGTGGCTGGGAAGAACAAGTGGGCCCTCCCTTGGAACAATTTTAAAAGGAGTAAAGAAAATAAGCCACATAAATATGAAAAAATTCACAGAGAGTCTGGATTATATATATTGTGTTATCTTTAAATTTTTTTGACTGTGAAGGAACTAAATAGAGAGAGGCCTTTTATTGTATGGGCTGCTAAGCTAAAGTAGCATATATGTTCTAAAGGTATCTGGATTCCAAAATTTGAATCTAAGGATATGGTGCTTTGGAAAATAGGTTTTTCTTTTGTTTCTACAGAAGATGAGAAACTGTGGAATACTTCCAGACAAATATGGTTTGATAGACCATCCCCTCTTGAAAGGTTTCTGTGAGCACCCTCAAAAAATTACTTTGCACAACTGCTGACTGAGATGAACCTAGTACACAGGATACACCATGAAAGACCTGGTTAACAGCACCTCCAAATAGTAGGTAGAAGTGTGGACAAAACTATGCCCATATTCCAAAATATTGTTCATAAATGTTCTTTTACAGTTAAAGGGGGATATGATCCAGATATGAATCATTTGCTTTGGTATGGATCTTTGTTTATTGATACAAATTTAAAGTCAATTTTGTTATATGTATAAGTATTTCTGATCTTGATTAAGGTATTGTGATTGTGTAGCTCATTTAAAAATGTAGTGTACAATTAAAAAATACAGGTTAATAATCATCTATAATAGTCAAGTTTGTAGTCATGTTAGTAAGATTTTCTAAATGTGCATAGATATATTTCAGATGGATAGACATTCTTCATATCATTCAAAGACTACAGAATATGGCATTTAAAATGTTTTAAAAATTTAGGACTTTTCATGACAATGAGACACGTCTGCTCCTGGCAGCACCAATCTACTTCAAGAGGAAGATGGGCATCAAAGAGACTCCTTATGAAGTTGGTAAGGCATTTGGGCAATAAACTGCTCTTGCCTGGACATGCAGGACCTGCAGAAAAATGATTGCTGAACTTGTCAAAAGGTGAGATGATTCTTCATGGTTCCTGCTTCATGAAAGAGTCTGCAAGACATTCTGCAGGATACAAAAGAAAATGACTAAACTGTCCTTAAAATTTCCTGCTTCATGGAAAAGTCTGCTGGATACTATGGGCCTGTAGGCTAAAGATGGATGCCCCAACGGTATAAAAGAACTTTGGGTGACAGATGTCTCTGTCAATTCTAGAGTTTTGGAAGTTGCTCACAATGCATTTCCTATTTACTTAGGTAATATATCCTTCTGGAGTCTTTAATGGAGTTAAAAAATAGATAGGTAGTTATAGTTATAATTTTCCTTAGTTATGATAAAAGATAAAGTAAATAGAAATATTGTAACTGTAATTCTTGCTTGATACCTGTTATATGTAATTTTACTATGTTAAAGTTAAAACCTTCCTTTCTATTTAAACAGAAAAGAGGAGGTGATGTGGGAGTCCCCTCTGTGTGTTGCTTGTATTGGTTAATGAATAAAGAAAATTCCTTGGCCTAATAGGGCAGAACTTAGGTAGGCGGAGAAGATAGAACTGAATTCTGGGAGGAGAGAACTGCCATGGACCCGCCAGAGTCAGACATGCTAAATCTTTCCTGATAAGCCACTGCCACGTGACAATATACAGATTAGTAAAAATGGGTTAAATCAAGATATGACAGTTAGCCAATAAGAGGCTAGAGCAAATGGGCCTCTAATTAATACAATTTCTGTGTGGTTATTTTAGAGCTAAGCTAGCTGGGGAGCTGGGAAGAACAAGCAGGCTCTCTCCCCTCTCCTTCCCCCCCTCTATATATGAGTTATATATATGAGAAGAGGTGGAAATATTGTGAATACATCAATACAGCATACATTTTTGAAATTCTCAGGAATAAAATAGCTTTTGAAAATAAGGGCTCCGGATTCAGACTGTCTCATTAGTAATCATGAGTCTATTCCTGTTAGACTCAGGGTAAGATTAAGTCTCTCTGTACTTTAGTTAACTCATATACAAACTGCAGATAATATTAGTAACTGAATCAGAAGATTGTTTGAAGGACTATAGACACCATGGTGGCATGCGTGGGTAGAAGAGATTCTATACCTGAATTCTATGTCTGAAAAGATGCACATATGATGAAATATGCCCTGAGCTCCAGGAAGAAGAAAAAAATGACACTGAAATTTTAAAATATTATTATAAAGTGTTTATTATTTGCTTGGTGGTAATATTGAATCTTATGGCATGTGTGGTCATAAAGAAATCTTTTATTTTCTCCTATACTTTAGTTTGTGAATCTATGTAGTGAAAATCCAATTTGATTACACTATATGACTGCTTTCAGGAGGAAATGCAGTAAGCTTAGTGAGGCCTTTCTGAACCACATGAAAGTATATGCCAATGAACAGAGGCTATGACTTTTCTCAAGAATGGATCTCTGGCAAGAACCACTTTGAAAAGCTGCTTACAGTAGCAAATTGTGAGGAGTATCAGTTTTCATTTGGGGTGAAAGATTGAAGGGCAGACTGACAGCATTCAGAATCATTATATAAGAGCAAGATCTAACTCACTGGGTTGTGATTTTACCAAAGAGCACGTGTGTGCATTGTTCAGCACAGAGTAAATTAGGTAGGCCAATATATGATGGCTTTTGCTCTTACTGAGCCCTACATTACCCTCTGTTCGTGACGCTCTTTATCCTAAACAGATAAATGTTCTGGGAAGAAATTCTTTCTGAGATTTATAGTTTTCACTGTGACTAAAATCTAATAGGAAAGAGAATGATAGCTCAAATGATCACAAGCTATCAGTCTAGTACACCACTAGAGTCCTTGGGCACCTATGAATGTCTTCAAGGAAAGGCAAAGTGAATTTTAGTATGCGGCTCCACCTACCTTCAAATTAGTCTATACCTACATTTGGGCTTCTATGTCAGATTTTATTTGAAGAAAATATTCCTTTTTCAAAAACAAGAGTTTGAGGACTCATATGCTGTCTGTGCTTTTCTTCATTTTACTTTATAGATAGAGATACTAAAGGGCAAAAGTAAGTCATGCCGAAACACATAGTTATGGCAGAACAAAAGACGAACCAGATGTCTTAGCTCACATGGTGGTATGCTATCTTTCTTGCTAGCTTGACCAGCATGCTCTTATTAAGAAGGGTCAGAAGCAGGGACTGGAATTGGATTGGGGAAAATTAGGACAGGAACAACAGGTAGAGAACAAAACCAGTCCTTGGCAAGCAGGAAGCAAGAGCTTAGCAGGGGAATGTGACCAAGTGGGATTAATAAACATATGACAAATACCCTCGAAGGCAAGAAGGCTCCACCCTGTCTCCACCCATGCTTGCTGACTAGCATTTTCCTCCCAGTCCCAACTTTTGGTCAGGGGAATAGCCAGGGGAAAGAATATCAAATTTTATCTTTCAAGGTTTATGTTAGACTATTTAGTCTAATGGTTTTTAGTTTGTGGAGGAGTAAACATAATTAATAATAGAATGACATGCAATGCTGCACAACTTTGCCAAAGCACAGAAACTATTTCCAAGTCTCCCTTCTCTGACTACCGAGCCAGAAGAAAGAGGTTCACTGTCCAAATGCCATCCTGTGTGAGGAGCACAGAGTCGTTACCCCAAACCTGCTCATGAGAAATTGTACAGCCTGGAAATGCTTTTGCATACCAGGCTTTTCCACTGGAAAAAATAAGTACATGAATTTAGAGCATACATGCTTTTACAATTACATTTAAACTGACATTAAAAACAAATGCAAAACAGTCCATGATGAACAGGTCGGCACAACCTGGAAAGCAAACGAGAGTTTTCTTTCTTTGTTTCTTTCTTTGTTTCTTTGTTTCTTTGTTTCTTTCTTTCTTTCAAGAAAGAAAAGAGAAAAAAGGAAGAAAAAAGGCTCAGTGTTAACAGGATTAATTATGTCAGTCTAGTGTAAAGAAGAAATACCATGGGTGTATTAATGGTTTTATTAAAAAAAAAGTTTCACTAGCAGAAATAGTATTCAAAAATAGAGAGCATTTAAAAAATAAACTACATTAGCCTTTCCATCCACATTACAGAAATTGTTGGCCAGGTGAGAATTTTGCCCAGAGGAGGAGGAGGAAATGCCCCCTGCCAAAAGCCCTTCCTTGGGTTTGTCTCCCTCCGAATATGGTTAAGTAAAGGGAAAGAGAAAGACTGTAGGACTACATGCAAGAGTGCCATGGTATGTTTGTGTGAGTATGTGTGTGTATGTGGTGTATGTGTGTGTGTGTAGGTGGTGACTTGAAAAGAGACAGAGCAGGAAAGGCAAGTCCCAAATAAGGCAGAAATAACATTTTCATTTTTGTCTTTCCTGGTCTTGTATACTCTGTCTCCAATAGAGAGGGAAACTACTTTCAATATGGAGGTTGTGGGAAGACAGAACAAAATCTTCAAATGCTAAATGTCTCATCTCTTACATCAGTAGACTATTTGAAGTGTCTGAAGAAATCTCACACAAGATCTGATTAGAGGCAGAGTTTCCTGTGAGGGAGTAGGGGAGTGGAGGAAGTACTCAGGTGAGAAGACCAGGGTAGACCCACTTCCTCTTTAGCTTAGCCTTAGCAGGAAACAATGAAAGCAGGTATTTTTGGTCATTTTTTTCTTCTTCCGTCTTACAAAAGGTTCAAGTTGTGTGGGCTACTGGAAATAGAGTCACCTTGACTTTGGAGAAAAAGGACTATCTGACTCTAGTTTTTTCTTTCCTGCCATATTTTAAGAGAGGGACTGGCTGTCATCTATTCTGGAAGAGGCAAGCATTTGGTCCTACTTTCCTGTGTGTGGATCAACAACTTCCTTCAGCTCTTTTGTACAGCCTGAAGTTGAAAGCTGAGTCTTGGGCAGAAATCCAGAAAAGTCCTTTTCCCTGTATGATCATTTTGAGATATATGTAATTGCCAACCTGGAATTTTCTAATTTGAAAGAGTGGTTTTGTGATTCTGAGATACCATCTTATACCAGTTAGAATGGCTAAGATCAAAAGCAGCAATGATAGCTTATGCTGAAGAGAATGCAGAGTAAGGGGAACACTCCTCCATTGCTGGTGGGAATGCAAACTTGTACAGCCACTTTGGAAATCAGTATGGCAGCTTCTCAGAAAATTGAGAATCAATCTACCTCAAGATCCACCAATACCACTCTTGGGCATATACCCAAAGAATGCACACTCAGTAGGAGGAGGAGAGGGAGAGAGAACTGGGATTGGTATGTAAAATAAGAATAGATTGTTTTAAAAATAAATAAAAAGAGATCTTTAAAAAGAAAAGAAAAAACGAGTGGTTTTGTTGGAAGTAGTGGCTTAAGGATGGGTTTGTACTGAATATGCTCAATAATCAGGTGTCTGAGTCAGGTCTGTCATAGGAGGCACGGTGAACAAGTGGAGAGAGAGGTGCTTACAATTTTGAAAAAGGGTTTCCATAAAAGGTAAAATGAAGAAATGGACAATTGTTATTTGGGGATTTTTTTTCTTTCTAGTTAGCGACAAATGTGTTAACAACTTCAATATGAGTGTGTGTTTGTGAACCTCTCTGTACACTATACACAAGAACTAATTTTTCAGAGTAGAGATTATAAAGGAGCACAGAACAGGCAGGTACAATTTAATGTTTCCATTACAACCACTGAAAGAGTAACACTTCTTTATTGGTGGTATTCTGGATTTATTTGCATCAGTCAAACTGTCTCATAAAAATCCCAGTATCCATACTCGGATGGAAATGAAATCACTTAAAAATGAATATCTCTGTGCCTAAGAGTTTACTAATCAAAGATTTCATGCCTTATTGCCTGTTCCAGTAGAAAGAGTCCTCAATTTCTTTTGGTTTCCAAGTAGCCAACATGGCACTTTGGTGTGTTGGCTTGGGTTCGTTACCTTACCTCTTGGTCAAGATTTACATTTCTTCTAAGTTTCAAATGCCAGTCCAAATTTCCTAATACTGATTAGTACTCACACAATTTTTGCTGCAGACTGTTAGAAGGTTGAAATATTCCTTATCAATTTATTCCCACTCCAGCCTCAGAAGACTTCATTCAATGGGATGGTAAGCCAATAGGAAAGGAAGGAATTGGCATACTTAGGCTTGTATTTGGCATCAATTAGTTGGACTAAGTACTATGGAATCTGATGACAAAAGAGGTACTCCATGGTGGTAATTATATCTTTAGTTTGCAACTTAGACATAAGTTATTATGGAAATATCAAAAACTTCATCTGGATGTTTTATTGGTTTCTCAGTGGGCACATACTTCGTTTCTCAGCTCTCCTTCTAAGCTATATGATCTCAAAAGGTGTTCAAATGTTTCTAAAAAAGGCATCTTACCCAGATAAATTGTCTGAGTTCAGTACAATAGGAAAATAATTTAACTTGTATGGTCTTAAGGAACACATCTCACAATTTATAATGCCAAATTGAATGATTTCAAACAAGCAGTTACATTACAAAAAAGTAAACTTTTTCTTGGATTGCTACATTTGGCTGTCTATGTGTGCATAGCCTGTTGTGTGTTGTCTGTTTTGTTTTCTGTTCAATACATTAGAAAATGTTGTCTAGAACATTGTCTTTTGAAAGTACAAATGTGGGATTTTGGATCTCTCATAGCAAAAGTAAACACCAATAAAATAGTTCTACAGCTAGCACATTTTTAAAAATTCAAAGATTTCAAGGAGAGATTTTACAAGCAAGATTCAAGTATTATATATGGAGTATCATCAATTTTGATGATAAGAAAAATATTACTTACCTCTAATATACTTCACTAAAAGCAAGTGTTTGGAAATAGAAGCTGGCTGGGAGGTAAGAGAGAATATTTGCTCTCCCTACACATGAGTTTCCTTGGAATGCACAACTGGAAGATGCATACTTCCTTCCTTTCAACGTGTGTGTGTGTGTGTGTGTGTGTGTGTGTGTGTGTGTGTGTGCTCACGCGAACATGCACGTGTGTAAGTGCTTCTGCGTGTGTGTGCGCGTGTATCCAACTGGGTGATGGTAATGAGAGCAACAGGTAGAAGGCTTCAAGAGTTGACTAAAGAAAGGATAAATCAGAGGCATCCTACTGAATGGGAGATCTTCACTAACCCCACAACAGACAAAGGCCTGATCTCCAA
>JAQHUG010000094.1:3441313-3462153 GCA_028555095.1 Dicrostonyx torquatus | reverse complement strand
TGGGGTAGTGGGGGAGCGGGAGGGCTGGGAACAAGGGGAGTAAATGTAAATTTTTCTTTTAACAATAAAAAAAAGAAAAGATAAATCAGAACGCAAAGGACCAAGGACCAAGAATTAGAAGTAATTTAACAGCAGAGAAAGAAGTCTGTAGTGGTGCCTGGGGAAACAAAGAAAGATCAATCTTTACCTAAAAAGGAATAGAAGGTACAGTGATAATTACTGTGTACCTATTACACGATACTTTATTTACACGTACAACAATTTTATGAAAAATGGTAATCCTACCCTATATTTGGGGAAAATGAGTTTCAGAAAGATCTACAGATTTTCACAGACTCACTAAAATAGTAAGTGGCAGAATTAGGACTAGAAACAGATCTAAATTCATCATGCTATTTCTACTATAGCTACCACAGGGTTTTGGTTTACAAAAAAGGACTAGTGTTATAGCTCATTGGTCGATTTTGTCTAACCTGTTAAGTCTTTAAGTTTCATACTCAGCAACACAAAAAATATCCCAGATTTCTAAGTGCCAGCCATATGTTTGTGCATGATGATGTTCAAACACATAGTGCAACATTTTTCATCTGTACATACTTTTGTGATGCAGAGCTACTAAAACACCCAAGTATATGGGAACTGCGTGTGAAAGTAATATTTCTTAGAACTGAGACTTCATGAATGCATCTCTAGGCTGAGAACTTTTTAGACTCTTATGTAGAGAGTTGAAGGAAAACATAAAACTCCCCAGTACCTGAGTTTTACATTTTATTATTATTTCTTTGGTCATGTCATGTGTATGCTTAGCAGATGCCCTACCACTGAACTATATTTGTTTTTTTTTTTTTTTGGTAATAGAGTATTAGTACGTTGTCCAGGATGGCCTGGAACTCATGATTCTTTTGCTTTAACCCCTTCAATGCTGGGATTATAGGCATGTGCCACTATTCGTCTTTTGATCATGTGTCTTTGGCTACCAGTTGTTATGGACAATATAAGGCTTTTGCCGTTTTATCCTTTCTGAAAGATAAGTATGTTATAGATCTTCTCTGGTGCAATGTAGTGGATTTGGTAGCCACTGGTACTGAGGTATACTGAAGATGGTCTGCTCTTGTTTCTTACTTCACTGATTTACCCAGTAAGTGATGACACATACATCTGGAAAATGAGTGACAATGAGTAGGTAAACATTTTTGCTCACAGAATAAAGTCTTTATTTATACTCAAGTTTTTGTTTTTACAGTGTTTTCCAGAGAGCAGTGTTTTGGTAGGATATTAAATGGTGTTACATGAAAAAGGGGAACTGAAATTTAATTTAGTTTGGAAATCCCGAGTGATAAAACTTCTTGGTTTATTTTATTACAGTATTTACAGTGCAAATCTTCGTAAGGATAGTAATATGCAGGTTTCTTCTCATTTGAACTTAGAAATCAGCTTCTCTAAAACATCTACTGAAATAGTTTTCAAGTGAGCTCATAGTGGAAAACTGTGGTCAAGATCAAGGCAACTGGTATTTGATATACATGCAGGTTCTTCACACAAGCCAACTGCCTTGATTCTAGGTCAGTGTTCCTTCTTGTGAATGGTCAGTATTTGCAGATTTCAATCCAAGTGGAGCTAAGTAACCCCAAGAATAAAGCAAAGGTAGTTAGCAAAATTAGGTGCTAGATGTTTGTGTCTCTCTGCATGCATTGATACTCTTCATTTTGTAAAAATGTAACCCCCCCAATATAACATTCAAGCTGCAAAACAGTCTCTTAAAACAAATACACCATTAACAATATGACATGGGGTCATGTCTGTTTGGCAACCATAAATCTTCAACTGCCTGAAATCAGGTTCACTTTCAGTGTGGTCACAGCTTGCCTCCTTATTTTCCTGTCTCTGGCCATATTAAATTACTTGCTGTTCTTTAAAGCCTCATCATTGTTTTTATGTCTCTGTGCCTTTATTCAAGCTGTGATCATGGCCTAGAATGCCCCTTCCCTTGCATCTCACTGAATTTCTCCCCAGTAATTTTCTCCTTACACCTTAAGACTAAAGTATAAATGTAATCACTGTCTCCCTTATTTGACATAATTTTTAAAAATATTACTTATTTATTTATTTTGTATGTGTATACATGTGTACATTCATGTGCATGTGGGTATGATTATGTCACAGGTCAAAGGACAATCTGAGGAAGTTGGTTACCTCCTTGCAGAATACAGGTTCCAGAGATCAAATATGAAATATATGGTTGGCAGCAATTGCCATCACATGATGAACCACCTCCTTGTCCCTATATATTTTTTAAAACATACATTTAAGGGGCTTGAGAAATGAATGGCTCAGTGGTTAAAATACTGGCTGCTCTTCCCAAGGACCTGGGTTCATTTCCCAGAACCCACATGCCAGCTCACAACTGCCTGTAATTCCAGTTCCAGGGGATCTGACACTTTCATACTAATGCACATAAAACAAAGTTAAATAAAGTATAAAAAACAAGAATATGTTTAAATCTCTATTATTAGGCTTGCCATCCCCAGATGTGTAGTATAGAGTCTGGTACATATTTAGCATGTAATAGGAACTTATTAAATGTATTTGGAGATGAGTAAGTGCATGGAGAGATGAAGTCATATCAATGAACTGAAAAATACACAAAGAACCATGTCATAATTTGTATTTCAGCATTGCAATCATTTTTCTCACATCTAGGATATCTGATATGGAAGGACCAATGTTGTACTTCTCTTGGAGGTGGTGAATGATGAGGTAGTTGTCATAAGGAATACCTTGAACATTGGAAATTATTGTTTATCGTGGCATCAGACTATTGTCAGGGCTCTCTGAACTATTTTCTTAACTACAGAACTCATGGACATTGTTAAAATTTGCAGATGTGTTAAGATTTTGTCTTTATAGGCAACGTTCAATCTCCTAGTAGTAAAGAAATTTGTCATTTAAACTTTTTGCTTGCTTGTTTATTGAGAATGCCCTCACTATATTGTCCTAGCTGATCTGGAGCTTACTTTGTAGCAAACTAGCCTTAAAGTTATGATATTCCTTTCTCAGCCTCACAAACACTGGGATAACAGGCTTAAATAACCTTTCAAATAAATGTACACTTTGTCAAATCTCATATGCTCTGAGTCCCCATTGTCCTTCCTTTCCTGTGGGTGGTAGCTGCTACCTGAAATTTCTGTACAGCCTACAAAATGGAATGGTTCATGGCAAGGGACACTTAGATTCATGATATTTACTACCTACTGAGAACTTATGAGTCTTAGGGAAAAAAGAGAAATAATAGTTGTCCAGGGCAATAAGAGGAAAATGGAACATGAGCAAAGAAAAGGGCCAGGAAAGAAGATGGCAGGAATGCTGGTTCTCTCTTCCTGATTCCATTTTGGAAACTGAAAGTGTTTCTTGGGAAGTATAAAATAAAGTGAGAGATGTCTGTATATTTATCTGAATTATGTACCATATAAAAGTCACCATCAATTCACTGGAGGCAAGGTCCTTATCCAGGCTGTTAAGTGTTTTCTTAAAAGAACAATTGGGCAAGGCATGTAAATTCTTTAAGCAATTCTTGATATACAATTTTCAAAAACAGCCAGCTATTAATTAAGAACAAAGAAAGACATATTTTTCCACAGATGGGCATTTAAGAGCCTGAAAGGTTATCCTGAGAACTCACCACCTGTAGGGTTATTTAATAAATACCAATTAGTTTCTAAGAAAATAAGCAAGGGGATAGGAAGGTAGACATGGAAACTCAAAGAAAAGGTTATATGTACTAAGTGTCTCTTAATTTAAGAGAGAATGGAACATCATCAGCAAATGGAGCACTATAGACACAGCCATGCTAGAGATCATAAGATGTTAAGACCAAGCATATATCAGTTGTAGAGGGTCATATTCTCCAAGAATTCAAAGCATCTACTTTATCCTCCACTCCTTCAACTGTCTATTCATCAAGTATGGTTTTGGCACATACCTTAAATAGCTGTAATAGGGGTAGCTAAAATTACTGTGCAAATCAATGTCTTGTATTAGTACTTCTATGAGCAGGTGACTAGAAATTAAGACATTGATAATCTTACCATCTTTTCTTCGTGGATTTTGACATCAAATCACAAAATTTTAACAGCAGAAAGATTCTTTGCAAATCTGTTTATCCCAGTTTCATGATGAAAAAAAAATAGAGCCTCTGGGAGGGAGAAATTACTTGCCCAAGACTATATTCTGAACTGCTGCTTTATTATATATTATATAATTGTAGTATGAGTGATAAAGAAAAGGAACCAAAATTATGTATATTCTTTTTAAAGGTGACAAAAAGTCTATGCTAAACCCAAATCTTATGAAAATGAGGGGATACTGCCCATATATTCACAAAGGCCACTATGTGCTGCTACTTTCTTTTGTCTTTCCATTGTTTGAATAAAATGCATTATATACTGATACTGTAAGTTAACAATAAACATCGGAAGAAGTTATGTCGGAAAGCAGAGGATGTGGTGATAACTCCAGCCACGTGCAAAGGTTTATATTTTAAGCCTAAGAGAATAAACACTTTGGTTTTCACTGACTTGGTACTTCAATATCAACATAAAGTTTTTAAAATTAAAATTACTGAAATCAGATTTTAAGCATTATGCTTGTAGCACTTTTCAGGGTGAGGTAATCAGAAGTATTTTTTTGGTGAGCCGCTGACTGTTGTTACATATCCCATATTGCATGGCATGCCAAGCTATTTATTAAGGAGAAAGTCATTGCAAAATGCTAAGAACAGCTTGTGTCTATCTAATATGCTGGGAACCTCATTGTAATAATACGTCCTCACATTTGTCTAGCACTTTCTCAAAGATGCTCTTATTCATCTTTTTATTTTCTCCTAACTGTAACTCTGAGGATGATATCTAGAAATTACAGATAATGAAAATGAAGTTCACAGGGACATGGAGTAAAGAATAGATCTGGACTTTTAATCTAGGTCTGTCTGACTTCAGAGGTAAAGCGGGTTACACAACATCAATAATCCTTCTATGCGTTGGCTGGGCATCTATCTCTGTGGTATAATACTTGCCTAACATGCCCAAGGCTCTAGGTTCAATTCCCTGCATAGCAAAAGGAAAGAAAAACAAGACAAAACAAAATAAAAGAATCCTTGTATTTTGCGAGCATCTATCTTCTAATTTTCTTGAAGTTTGTTAGCTTGAACCTCTAGTGCCCAATGTGCTGTCTTGTATGCTTGTGACACTCAGTAATATATCAAGGGAAGGAAACTGAGGTAAAAACTGTCCATAGCAATTCAGCACTGTATTCCCCATGCCTACTCAACATGACCACTTTTTCTAGTAAATCAGATAGCTTTTTGTATCACTCTTTCAGCTACTGAATTCACAACGCTATGCCAGTGCTACACCATACAGTTAAAATCTTAGTCATATGTAGATTTCTCTTCCAAAGAGTTTCACTGTAATAATGTCAGAAGAACTATTTTTCCCTTAATGGAGGATATGGACTCTGATATGAAACTAATATCTTAACAAGAAGTATTTTATAATTAAAATTTACTTGTGTCAAAATGGGCTTACTGTTACTTTCAAAAGATGGCAAGGAAGGGGATCCTCAATCTAGAAGCCACTGTATATTATGCACAATTCACAGGATGTCAAATGATTGAGATGTGAGTGTATCAGAACATTTGCTGAGGACTTGGTACATTCATGTAGCAAAACTTTTCCTTTCAATCCTTCCCTCTGGTACCTCTCCTGGATTTGTTTCTACTTCATCCCCATGGTCTTGTGCTTCTGCTCCACTGAATATCTCAACTATAGGATATTCTTAGCAAAACAAGCAAAAACAAATATTTGATTCTCATTTGATAGAGTTGCCTGGAAAATAACTCAGAGGGCATCTGCCTGTTGTGCCTGAGAGTACTACATGTTACTTGAGATGCTCCTGTTGAAATTGTCACAGATCAAGCCTGAAACAATTTGCTTGCAGTATTATGATTTGGTAAAAAGTACTAACTGGTCCTTGAGGAGGGGAGGATGTAGTTATCACAGTGATATATGGACAGAGTAGGCATTGTGCGCCTTATGGGAAGCCAGAGATAACAACTGTTGTAAATTAGCCCTGAAATGGGAGAAAAGTGGGCTGAATTCCAGTCATTTGGGTTTTCTCAATTGTTACTGAGTAATTGAATATAAGATTATAGTTTTTGGTACTCAGAAATACATTTGTTTTTCTTTGAGTTCCATTTCTAAATCAAAGTAGACTAATGAGCTTCTTTTTTTTTTTTTCATGAGGATGCATCTGTTTGGAAGCAGCAGGCAGCCGTGTGAATTCTGGCACGAGGCAGATGAAGATATGAAGAATTAGAAGAGGGGAAATATATGTCATTCAAGTAGTATGAAGCCATTTCAGAAGGATGACACAGCTTATGGTAGACACAACTTCATGGAACACAGAGACTTATGATAGAGGGTCACCCTTGGGAGGGTTATATCTTCTAAGAAGCTACTGTGCCATTGGAAAAAATGCTTTGGGAAATGATCAGTGGATTCGTAAAGAAAAGGAAATGATTAAAAGGCCTGCTGATTTCTGGATGACACAGGATAGGAAATTGGCTCTGTTTGGTACCTTAGACACAGAATCCAAAGAGAAGCAGCTTTACATTCCAGTTGGCTGTCTCTACAGAATATGCAGCAGTTAGCTGAGGGATAGTCCCAGGTGTCCACAGCCTGCCTGTGCCCTACTCATCCTGCACCTGTGACAGTTTTGATTACTTGGTTCTCTTGTCCTTACCACTGAACAGCTTTGGCCCAGTATCAATAGATCACCTGAGGAACTGAATCCAAAAAAAGCACACCCTTATTCATTTTCTATTAGTTTCTGGTCCTTACTTCATGCCTCCTGGTCCTAAGCAAAACTCCAAAGATATGAATGTCATAGGTTATAATAAAGAAGGCACCATGAGAAAGTCAGCCTGATTCTTGTGCATATATGGCACTCTTAGAAGCATTGCAGAGGTGAATCATGTCTAGAACAATAATTATAAAGGAGGGAGGTGAGCTGAAGGATGACAAGGAGAAAAAGGAAGAAAATATTCATACCTCCCAGAGTCATCCCTGCTTCATAACATTTCCGGAGTCGACAAGATGGACAATTTTTCCTCCGAAATTTATCAATGGTACAATCATTTCTGCTGGCACACAGGTATTTCTGCTTTCCTGGGAGAAAAATGCAATAGTAGATAGGTTAATGCGTCTCCTGAGCTTCTTTCCTTGAGTATTTCTAGGCAAAAGGATAGTAATATATACTACAAATTGAGAGACAATGGCCCCAAACAATTTGATCACACAGAATCGAACCATTTAAAGAAGGTGATTTAATGCTGTGCTATGTTGCTTGTTTTTCATAGATGTTTTAGGAGATATTAGCAATTCAGATCCTGCTAATACTTTCATTATAACTATTTACTGATTTTGAAAACAAGATGTTTTAGCTTGACTAAAACCCAAGAATACCCTTGAAAAAATGACCAGTTGTGAAAATTATCACTCTGTTAGCTTGGCACAGAATAGATGTTGGCTTAGTCAATAGATGTCCTATTGACACCTGTAATCATGCACAGATTCATACTTTAGCTAATTAGATGCTTTAAAAAAACGGTACATCATTTTTCTATGTGATATCTAACTGTTTTTACATTGCTAGTGATGGCACTCTGAAGCCGGTAGGTTGAAAAAGTCAGAAATAAAATCCACAGTTTGTGTGATAAATCACAGCAAGCAAAAGAAAGTCTTCTAAGTCAGTAGAGGAAATAAAAGCACAAGCAGGTACAACTTGAGTCCTCATAGAAGGACACAGAAACTAACCTCTATATTTTCAGGATAAGAGTTACTCAAACAAGATGTGGTCCAAGAAATATGTGTTTTGCTTCTTATTTTGCTTTCGTTACATTGCTCCCAGAACCAATCCAACACATAGTAGGCCCTTGATAAACGTGTATGTATGCAGAACATAAAGATGCATAAGTAAACAGAGTCACCATAGAAACAGTTCAAAATACATCCTCAAGTACATTGTGGTTTAGGGATAAAACAAGATGGAAGAAAATAGTCTTTTAAAAGTCTATTATTTCTTTATTATTTAATCTGTTTCACTATATGGCTGAAAATTTCAGGGTTCTATATCAGAATAATGATATGTATATTATATTTAATTTGTTTACAAGTTGAGTAATAATTTTGAGCAAAGTACATGTAACAGAATTGTCATATACCCCTTTCTATGATAAAAAATAAGGGTCATTATGATGAAACAGGTTCTGCCTTTCAACATTATGCTTAACAGTAGTAGGCAATGCACATCCTTGTCTTTTTACTAGACCACAAGTATGATAATAATTATAGACTTACATATGACCTTTAATTTGTGATAAGGGAAGAGAACATTTATCTAATTTATTCAGAGTATTTATTGTAAGATAAATTCTGTCAAATGTTTTTTATCTTTTCTGAAATGATTGATTTTTTTCATTCTGTTGATGTGATAAGTTGTATTTATTCATTTATATCTACTGAACCATTCTTGAATCCCAGTAATAAATCATTTTGGATCATAATGGATAATTTTTAATGTGCTTCTGAATTGAGTGTTATAGTGTGTGCTAAAGGTGTTCTTCCATCTATGTTCTTCAAGACTACTGACCTGTGTGGAATCACATCCTTGGTTTGTTCTAAGACTATGAACCCAATGAATGAGAAAGAATTTAAATTCTGTTTGATCACCTCAAGCTTACTCTTCTATATTAAGCCTCAATTACCTCTGACACATACTTGTAAAGTGTTTTCCCCAAATTTTCTTGAATTATGACTCAGTGTGTAATATTTCTGAACTCTGTTAAGAGATCCTTTCTTCCAGGAAGTGTATTTCTGTCTCTTTGTAGCACTGATCCATCAGTGATAGTAACACAAAATCTGAACTGGTAAGGATATTTAAAGCTTTTCAGTAAAAAGTTTTAATGGGGTTCTTAGTTCTTAAGTTATGAAATGAACATAATATATGGAGATGTACCAAGTTACAAGTTGGTAGTAGAGTTAGTATAATGTTTGAAAATTGTGCACAATGGAGACATACTGTGAAGGATTATAGTTGGAAGAAAACACATTCTTAGTGTGTCAGATATCTTTCTGCATTGTTAGTTTATAGTCAGCTTCTGTATTTGCAGTTGCCAGAGGAAATTGTAAGTGGGATCTGGGCCTGCTCCAATTGAGTTTTAGAAGGTCATACAATTCCATGTTGTAGTCTAGGTGGCTGAACAATTAGCACAGATAATACAAATTCAGCTCCTGCTCATCAGAGACTAAACATTAAACTCCACTCTTTGATACTGTTTATTTTCAATAACAAAATTATATCAATAACCAATTATTAAGTTCTTACAAAAAGTCATTGTGAAATGATTGGCAAAATACAAACATTCTTTCTCATGTTAAAGCACATAAGGATACGCTGTAGATCTGCAAAGAGAATACACATTTCTTTGTCACACTCAGCACGGTTATATAAATGGCATGAAGTACTTTTCATGAATGTTGGCTCTGAAATTATTGACTGGCTGATATTCTACCCTTTCTTTCTGGTCGTATAACTTCTTAAAATCACAAATCTTGATTAGGATTCCATGCCCCAGCAGGACCTGAGACAATATGACAAGACAGTTTTCTTTTCCATAGCCACTCCATTGCTGATTTTTTTCCTGTCAGACCCACAATGTTTCCACCTACTTTGACTTCATATCAATGTCTAATCAAACTCTTTTCCACAAAAAAAAACAAAAAAAAAACCAAAACAAAACAAAAAACCACATACCATTTTGAGTACAGGAATAAGGTGCCATTGTATAATATCAGCGAAGAAAGAGTTGAATTATCATCGTTATTACCCTCCAGTGAAGGTGGAAGGATATTGTTTCTCATGCTTCATATAGAGTTTTAATATGGAACTTAAAAGCAAAATAAAAGAAAGCATTAAGGTATGTAAGGGAATGTCTGATTTAAAATGAAGGATGTATGGTGGTCTTTGAGGAGAAGATACAATATTTTAGAGATTGCCCTTCTCTCCCAGTAAAATGTATAAATTTAAAACTAGGAAAACATAATCTTGTCAAAATAATCCCAAAATAGATCTGGAGGAATAAAATGTGTGATAATGATAATGTAGTTTTGAAATGAAGAATAAGATATTCTATAACAGGCATTTAAATTACTTTTTTATTTTTATAACAATCTTATTTTACATATCAATCCCAGCTCCCTCTCTCTCCCATCTTCCTTCTCCTTCCACCTTCTCCTCCCCACCCCACACTCCTGGAGATTATAATACTTTGATACTGGCTTTAGCACAGGTCAACTTGTAAAAGAAATAAGAAAATCCAAAACATACATAACCTGGATAATACATCATTCTAATTAAGTGAATAAATTATAAAATCTTCACTATTGGTTTTAGAATGACAAGTTAATCATTTTATACACCAATATAAACTCTGGGTTCCACAAACTTCACTCTTTATGCTAACAATTCCATTGTCTATATGACATATTTTTATCCATATTTTGTTGTTGGATACCCAGATTCATTCCTATTGTGAATGGTGATGCAATCAAGATGGATGTGTATATTTGTATATTTGTAATATATTACTTAGAATTATTTTGCTAACTCTACAGGGGTGGTGTCGGTGGGTCATATGGTAGATCTGTTTTCAGTTTCCCGAGGAAACTCCATCCTGATTGGGGTGATATGAACTCTTAATGTAGTATTAATTTGCATTTCTCTGATGGCTAGGAAAGAAGAAAACTTTTTAAAATATCCACTGACCATTTGTATTTCATCTTTGGAGAACTGTGACTATTTCACTAGTTCACTGACCAATTGAACTGTTGGATTTCTTGTGGTTAATTTTCCTTAATTCTCTGTGTGTTTGGTCATAGATGAAAAACCATACAATAGAAAAATAGAAAACAATGAATAGGCAAATACAAAAAGAAATGAAAATTACAACTAAGTATATGAAAATTGGTCAAATTCCATAACATAATAGAAAGACAAATTAAATATCATTTTTACATGCTAGGTTGCACATCATATTAAATACTAAGTGTTGGTGAATGGATATATTTGTTGGCTATTTTCAATAAGTAAGAATATACATATTTTTTACTAATATTTAACTTCTAGGAATAATCATATATGCAAAAGAAGTTTATTGTAGCATTACTTAAATGAGAAAATTGAGATATTTAAATGTCTACTATTAGGAGATTAATTAAATCACTCCATATTCATAAAAAGGAATACTGTGCAGTTATTAATGATGATCTCAACTGCTTTCATGTCATTTGGAAATATGTTTTTAGATATACCAACTTGTTTAAACAATAGAAATGATGTTAACAAATAGTATATTTGGCTAGTTCCCATTTTAATATGTAATTCCCAGAGCTCATCTATTCAGGTTTTTCCCTAAAAGTTTGAGAAATAATTGTCTTATTATTTATTAATGAGGAATGATGTGGTGTTTTGGTAAATGTTTATATGATAAAAGGATTAAATTAAGGTAGTTAAATCCATTGCATTACCTGATTTTTTTGCAGTAATCATATTACAAATCTATACTTTTAGTATTTACTCATAATTGGTTTTTAAACATAAAGCAAAGAAATCAGTGTACAAATCATGATCCCAAAGAACTTAGACAACAGTGAGGACACTAAGACTTACATAGATCTAATTTACATGGGAAGTAGAAAAAGACAAGATCTCCTTAGTAAATTGGGAGCATGGGGACCTTGGGGTAAGTTGAAGTGGGGGGGGATTAGAAGCAGGGAAGGGAGCAGAGAAAAATGTACAGCTCAATAAAAATCAATAAAACCCCCCAAAACCCATGAAAATATAGAGTTATTAATTCTGGTCACCATGATGTGCATTAGGTCATTGAAGTTTATATTTTCTGGCCAAATGAAATTCTGTGCTCTGCAGTCAGTGTCACTGCTTCTATGAGGCTCATCTCTTCTCAAGATGGTTTGCAATAGATAAGAGTAGGAACATAACTGAGAACGTCTAGTGTCTTCACTAAGCTGGACACTTCTTCACTAAGCTGGAAAAGTTCTTCAAATGCTATTGAGTTCTAGTTAGGATCCTGAATTTGTAACATAGTGTATTTAGGTTTAGGCACACAGCCTGAGCAAAAGGCAGAACTAATATAAAGAGGGTTCATTAAGTTTAGATTTTTTATTAACTTCTTAACCTAAGAATAAGTAAGGTTCTGCCTTACTCCCTCCTGTTTGAGTCTGATCCCTTCGTATTTTTATCTCTGCAGTTCTGTCAAAATTGTACCTCTGGGATTTGTTTATATTATTAGAGTTACTGCCTAAGCAGAATTAATGATGCCTTCAAAACATGTTGTCATCTTTACATGTTTTATGTATTTATGGATATAGGTGTACTTACTGCATGCAATTCAACTGAATTCTCATTTAAATGTACAGCACAGATTAATCATTTAAAGAACTTATGTGTTTAATATTTCTTCAAGGCTAAGATAATCTCTTAGTAAAATGGCCACTAATTAAAATTTATTAATTTCATTAAATCTAAGTTTTATTTGACAATCTTACAATCTCCATGAAGTATAACTGGACAGCATATTTCAATTAAAAATGTACATACTCATTCTTTGACTCTGTACTTGTTTTTCACATGTATGACATAATATATACACAGACATTTACTACAACAGTTTTGTAACAGAACAAGTTTATCAATAATATGAATACCCATCACGACAAGAATAAATTATTATGTGACACTTCACCCATTAAAAATCTTTATATATAACAAAATGGAAGATACTCAAAGATCTACTGTAATTTTTTGAAAATATACAAAATATTAATTAGATAACTAAAATTGTTCTGTTTTTGCTTATTTTCATAAATGTATATAACATCTGAAGAAATATACAGAAATTGATGAATAATGCTTACTTTATGACAGATAACATTTCTGTGGAACTGCTGGGGGTAAGTTTTATTATTTCACCTTTCATAGTTACTCAGTTTGGTTATACATGTCTGTGTTACTTTGGATTAAATTCCTTTCCTCTCTTTGGGCTTCAGTAGATACACCTATACACAAAGATTACAGTTCCTAACACTTCAGTGAGAAAAAAAAGTGGCTCCCTGCACATCCTAGCTCCTAATCTGTAGTCCTTATTCACAGCAGGTGTGTTCCCTGTTCAACACACTGAGGAATTAGGAAAACTACTTTAAAAGCTCAAAACTTTTCATTTTGATCCCAAATATCAATTAGTCAGTTAAAAGAGGCTTGTTGAAGACCACTAATATCTGTAGGGGAGAAAGAGAATGTATTCCTTCCTGTCTTTTAGATGCTTGTAGTCTAGTAGAAGATAATGTAAATGCACAGAAACTGAAATGTTACAAATACATGAGAATATATCAGGGCTTTAAAATGAAGCAAGGATGTCTAGGTCATGGTTTATGTCTTGTGTCTCATTGTGGGGCCTTGGCAAAGACAGCATTTTCTTTTGGGCCTCAGGATGAATGGCAGACTGCTAGCGATGAACTTGGTAATCCCCTGATAAATTAATATTCATCCCAGACACTAAAGAGCTATCAGGCACACATGATCAATGCTATTAGCTGTGCTTGGTATTTGTTACTTGGGAAAACAGCATGATGTGCTAGGAGCACAGACCTAGGCTAGGAGTCAGAAGGACGGGTTTGTAAATCCCAGAAATTCCAACTAGTACTGTCAAGTATTGCAACTGGGGTTAATGGCATAACTTTTCTGATTCCATGCCTTTCTTAGAAAGTGAGGTATATAAATTCACCTTTGCAGAGCTGTGACAATTAAAAGAATACATGTGAAGTATCTAGAAAATGTTAGTTAACAGTTAAATCACAAGCAAGGTGAACATTCTCCTGGAATCATGAGGAACTAAAGAAAAGCTGATTAAGACTGAAGGAGCATATGACCAAACCAGACTCTCTGAATGTGACTGCCAATGGGGACTGACTGAGAAGCCAATGATAATGGCACAGGGAACTATCTATCTCTTCTGCATGTATTGGCTTTTTGGGAACCTACTCTATATGGATGCACATCTTCTTAGACCGAGATGGAGGGGGGAGGGCCTTGGGCTTCCCATAGGGCAGGGTATCCTGCCCCCTTTTAAGGAAGCATGGGGAGGGAGGAAGGGTGGTGGGGGAGCGGGAGGGCCTGGGACAAGGGGAGTAAATGTAAATTTCTCTTTTAACAATAAATAAAAAAAAGACTGAAGTGATACCTGAGATCTTTTATTGTATTGTAGTTAGATGTGCATTTAATGTTGTTTACTTATCTTAACAAGTGCTTTGAAATAAATAGATTTAATCAAATTATTCAGTCTTTTTCCTGTATAATTTAAAAGCATGAAATTACCTGAGTTGGATTTTGAAAAGTAAAATGGAATATGCACCTCAGATTCACATCCTATTTGTACTCTCATTCTGGGGTGTTGTTCTGATTTGATTTTCTAAAGCCACTAACCAAGATGATTACCGTGTACTGTGACACATATAAAACCCTGACAGGATTAAAATTGGGGTCAGGGAGAAAGAGGAAGATGCTAAAAGAGGAAAGGAAGAGAGCAGGACAGAGGAGAGGTTAGAGAACAGAATGAAAGGAAAGGAGAGAGGAAGAGAGGAAAGAGAAGCTGAACTCAGCCTTATTAAAGTGATGTTGATCTGTAAGAGCATCAAGATAAACTAAAAGATATTACCTGCATTACATGTCATTGGCATTTCCCCTAAGAATATGTGCCCTAATGACTGGGAGAGGGGAGTAAGAGACTTCATTCTGTATTTATTTCATACTTTTTGTTCCTCCATGTTTTCATGCTTCTCCCAAGGATCATTTTATGTTTTTTGTTTGTCGAGACAGGGATTCTCTGCAGCTTTAGAGCCTGTCCTGGAACTAACACTTGTAGACTAGGCTGGTCTCGAACTCACATGATCCTCCTGCCTCTGCCTCCCAAGTGCTGGGATTAAAGACATGTGCCACCATTGACCAGATCCAAGGATTATTTTAAATAATGTTCCCCAAAGAATCTATGCCATGATGAACTCAAAACACTAAGAATGTAAAGTTAATTTCTGACACTAAGGAAGCACCACCAATGCTTCTAAGGGTTGATATTAAACTGAGAGAAGAATCAATGAAAACTACAGAAAGGGAAAAGGATCAGTATAATATAGTTAGTAAGAAGTGGAGCATGGTAGGTTTGTGTTTAATTCTTTCTTCTGTCTCTTACTATGGCAACTTGGTAGAAACTACTTGACTTTCTAAGATCTGAATTTAACCTTCTACAAAATGGAGAAAACACATAGATCTGCTGCAAAATTTAAAAGCAATACTATTTGCAAGGCAATAGCATCTGTAAATATTTGATGATATATGCAAATATGATAATGTAGATGATCAACTTTTGAAAGGACCGAATAAAGGATATAAAACTGAGAAAAATGGTAGCAGTTGTTATATAATACATCAGAAGATAAAATGACAGGATAATGTGCAAAAAGAAATTCTAACAGCTAACAAATGTTAAAATCCCGAGATAAAAATTTTCGTAGAAGTTTCATTTCACAGAAAGAGTATTCTTAATAAAAACAGACATTTATTTTTCTAAGTAAACAAAGAATTGGAGGGCGTTCCAGGCAGAAAGCATGATGTGTATGAAAAGGAATGGAAGTTGGAAAGAGCCAAGATTGACATATGAAACAGGTTGTGAAATTTATGATATGTTACTCATCAAAAACTCAAAAATATTCAATTAGCCTTGATCAAGCACACTGACACTTTTTTATCTGTACCATTTTTATCCTTTTTAAAAATTAAAAATATTTGGAATGTATAGTATCATTATGAAGCTAAGGCTGTTGTTGTCAAATTGACATCCCTTCTGTTTCAGTCTACTAAATCTCGGAATTAAAGGAAAAAATATTTCTTTTTAAAACTACCATAAGACAAACAAAGAGCTTTTATTTCTTTTGTTTGTTTCATATCTCTGTTTTTGTCTATAAATGAGTGATTATGATCTATCAAATAATTGGAGGAAGTGAGCAAGAGATGTGACTAGGCTATAGTCATTTGAAAATTTGTGAGATAGTTTTGGCATGTTGAGTGCAGCACTAGCCTCTTCTGTCCTTGCATCAGAGATTAATGGGGGCAGAGATACTGAATCTTTGGGGAAGAGTTCATCTAGACTATCTCCTTGGAATGAAGATAATGTATTACTCTTCCATATACTTGAGTTCCTTAAAGGATTTCCATGCAAAGAATTAGTTGTGGTTCTTTATGCCATAGTAGATCAGCTACTATATATAAAAATCTACATTAAATTTTAAAATTACAAGAAAATGTAAGGATCAATGTTTCCAACACATGGAAATGGTTAACACTTGATGGGATATAAGGTCTTATTTAGTTTGATTTGATATATTCATGTAATCATATTGCACCCCATAAAGATACAAGTATTATTTTGTTTTAATAAAATCAAATTAAAAATATTATTGGTAAATCCTCCTGAAATGTTGATATCAACTGAATTGTGAGAAAAGATGGCTACTGACAAAATGAGAAAGTTTTCAAAACTAGGAGAGTAAATTTTCTGTATAATATAGAAAATCATTATACAGAAAATATAGAAAATATTAATAAATCATTCTGTTGCATTTGTAATTTTGAAAGTTGGTGTAGGAGGTCCTTCTGTTTTTGTGTTGCTTTCATTGGTTAAATAAAAAACTGCCTTGGCCTTTTGATAGGGCAGAAACTTAGATAGGCAGGGAAGACAGAACTGGATGCTGGGAAGAAGGGCAATGTGGCAGAAGCCATGATTCTCCTGCCTGAAGTGGACACTGGTTGGACTAATGCTGGTAAGCCACAGTCAATTGGTGATACACATTAATGGAGATAGGTTAAACGAATAAGTAAGAGTTAGCCAAGAAGTTAGAACTAATGGGCCAGGCAGTAATTTAATTAATACAATTTCTGTGTGGTTATTTTGGGTGTAAGCTAGTCAGGCGGGATGGACAAGGGGCCCACACTCCTTACTACAGAAAGTCAAGAGAACTTGAAGATACACAATACTGGATTAACTTGATGGGGAAAAATCCTCTAAAACCAAATCTTTCTCCCAAACGACACCATGACAAACTTGAGTAACAACTGCCGAAAAACAATGTTACTTCATCTCTTATAATTTTCATTGTCCCAAAAGTACTTAGGAATCTAATGGATTTTGTATTCTGGAGAAAATTTATAACAAGGGGGTACCAGACACTTTCTTGGAAAACAAAAGGTCATCTTTGGCTTCAAATCATCAACAATTTTTAATAATCCAGAGAAAGAGGCTTGTGACATTCCAGTTGAAAAAGGCTAACTCGCAAATATCAGGAATGGAAAATTACTTCCAACTAAAGAAAACTTCTTCCAAATAACAACAGTATTTCTCTGGCTTATCCTCTGTTACAGTAAATTTCCCCTTCTCTGTTCCTAGGCATTTATAAAAGCATGGATTTATCCAAATATATGGCAACTTTAATTACTTAATCAAAAAATTATTATAAAGATACAAACTACTTAAAATTACTAAAATTAAATTTAAAAATGAAAATTGACCTCTAACAAGTAAAGATACTGAATTACTAGTGAAACAGTATCCTAGGACCATTTGGTTTTACTAGGGAATTCTATGAAATGTTTAAAGACCTAATATTAATATTTCACAAGCACTTTACAAAAAGAATAGGGACAAAATAACAATTCATTTCATAATAATAACGTTACTGCATTAACAAATCAAGACAGAGATAAAACCAAGAGAAAACTACAAACAAATTCTGTGATCATAGGCAGGAGTAACACCCGAGTGAAATATTAGCAAGCTAAATCTGGAACCACGCAGAAAGGCCCAATCCAGGTAAAGCCTATCTGAACTTGGGAAGTGTAACATAATGGAGGAGTTTCAGAAGGGTGGCAGCCTGATTTAACTCCAGGTTAAGCCCACAGGGAAGTGGAAATTTCCACACCCTCAAAAAGCTCTATCAGTTGCTGAGGATCCAGGGTAGAGGCTGAATCTAGTTCTGTGTTAAGTCTCACAGATACATGAAGGGATCCACAAACTCACCTAGACTCATGCAGCCCTAGGTTGGAGACCCTGTCTGGCAAAGCAGTGTCTGATCACCAGAAGAAGGGATGAGATAGAGCCTCTTCCGCAAATACCAGCTCCATATAGGGAAAGGATACTTTAAGCAGACTACTAGGTCTTAGTCCTCCAGTGAACATAAAGGTGAACAAGGGTGGCCAGAATTGAAAAACAGACAGACAGACACACAACATACACACACACATACACACACACACACACACACACACAGAGAGAGAGAGAGAGAGAGAGAGAGAGAGAGAGAGAGAGAGAGAGAAAGAGAGAGATTAAAAGATCCAATCAACAAAGTAATTCTAAATGTTCAAGTTCCTCACAAAAATGATATATAAAAACAAAACAAAACAGAACAAAAACTCAAGATATCAGGGTATGATGGTGATTGCCTTGAATCCCTCCAAACAGGCAGCAGAGGCAGTCAAATCTCTGAGTTCAAGGCTAACCTGGTCCACAGTGCAAGTTCTAGCATAGCCAGGATTATGCAAAAAAAAATCCCTTCTCAAAAAACTAAAAGAAAAAAAAATCAACATAGCATGTCTCCTCTATAAATCAATAATCCCACATTAAGTACACTTGATAAAAATGATTTGGAAGAATAACCAGACACAGAATTCAAAAGAATGATTATAACTCTGTTCAAACAGTTCAAAGAAGACAGGAATGTGCTCCAATAGAAAAAAAACAAGTAGATGAGTAAAATATGGAAATAGGAATAGAATTGCTGAGTTAAACATAAACTGAAGTAAAACGTAAACTGAGAAACTTCTTAAGCAAAATAAAAGCCTCAATGGAAATCTTCACCATTAGATTGTGGAAATCATGTGGGACAGTGTTAATCAGGTAAGCAAGAGAAGGTAGATGAATTGGATTACTTGGGAAAAGTCAACAACAAACTTTAAAAGAAAAAGGAATGAAAATTTGGAGAGTTCTGGGGTATTATGAAAACACCTAGCCTTCTGATTATGGGTATAGAAGAAGACCACAGCAAAGGGATAGGGGATATTTTCAAAAACAAAATAAACCATAGGAGCAAATATCCTAAACCAAGACTAAAAAATGTCCATACAGGTCCACAAGGAACTCCAAATATAGAGGTCCAAAAAGATGGCCAAACATATTACAGCTAAAATAGTAAAAACACAGAATAAAGAAAGGGGACTAAAAGTTGAGAGAGAAAGGTCATATCACTTTATCAGGACAGGTTCATCTGAATAGCACCTGCTGTTTTTTGACAGAAACTTTGAAAGACAGAAGGGCCTTGGATGGTATATTGCAAGTTCTGAAAGAAAAAAAAATGTCAACTCAAAATATTATACTCAGCAAAACTATCTATTAAAGTTGAAGTACAAAGAAAAACATTTCATGCAGAAACATTTTAATGAAATTTATGATCACTGAGACAGCTCTGCAGGGGATACTAGAAGGAATATTTTAGTTTGAAGACAAGTATAAACATATCCAAGAAGCTACAGGGACCAAATAAATGTTCAAAACAGTTAATAAAAAGTCTAAGAAAACACAAGAACTAAAGAATGACAGTTATTAATACATACTGCTTAGTGATAACTCAGTATTAATATACTCAATTACCCCAAAAAGATGTTCAATAGAAATAGAACCTGATACAACTATTTTAATATTTAATAAAAGAGACTCAAACCTAAAATTTTACTTCATACTAATTATGGAAACAATATACTGAGAGGATATTAAAATCGAAATATATACACACCAAAACAGTCTTACCCCTTTTCCCAAAAGAAATACTGTTATATCTGAGAATACAGATTAACCCCAACACAGTGATACTCCACTGTGACCAACAGGTAGATTATCTGGATAAAAGATGAACAGAGAAAAACTGTAGTTAAATATCATAAATCAAATGGACCTAACAGATATCGACAGAAAATTGCATTAAAGAAATCTTATCACATCATTCTCAACAGCCTATGAAACTTTCTGCAAAACTGATCACATATCTCAAAAGAAACCAAGTCTCAACAAATATAGGAGAAGTGAAGTAACATCCTACATTCTTGATGCAAATGGGATAGCCATAATGACAGAAACTAGAGAAATTACACAGACTTATAGAGAATAAAGAACATGCTCCTGGATGAGAACAGGGTAAAGAAGGAGATCACAAAGAAATGTAGAAACTCCAAGAACTGAGTAAATGTGAAAGTACAATATTTCAAATCAGTGGTGTACAATGAAGGCAGTTATACAATAAGGGTGTATATCACTAAGTGACTTGCTGAAAAATTGAGATATCATAAAATAATAACTTAACCCAAAGCAATTAAATTAGAGATTAAAAACGAGAGATAAAAATGAGGAAATTCAGAGAATCATAAGGAAACTAAACCGAGAGATGTGAAAGAAACGAATGAATTTCTAGATATATCTGATGTACCAAATTTAGATCAAATGAGGTAAATAATTTAAACCGACCTATTCAGTCTCCAAGAGTTCATCGGCTTTTTGTGGGAGGGATTGTTGTTAAATTCTAACTTTACTCCATGGTGATCCGATAATACACAAG
>JAQHUG010000094.1:3401473-3433577 GCA_028555095.1 Dicrostonyx torquatus | reverse complement strand
ATATATATATATATATATATATATATATATATATATATATATATATATATATATATATAATCAGTTATCTACTTTGTATTGTACAAATGTGGTTGGACACATCACTCTAGTTGGAGTTATCTTTGTAGTGTATTATTTTTTGAAGGGGATATACAGTTTTAAGAGTTTTGGTGGCACTTCAAAGACAGAGTCATTACAGTGAGTGCCTTTTACTCTAATAAACTGTGTGCAGAGAAAACAGTAGAATGAATTGCAAGTAAAGCCATTTCTCCAAAAGCAACCCTTTACAGAGGGAGTGGAGACAATTGTGTATTTTTTAAAAAATAGGCATAATTTTCTTGTACAATGGCAAAGTGACCTCCTAGAAATACTCACATTACACTGCAATTTATTTAGTATTTTCACAAAGATGGTCACTTTTGGTCTTTTTTAGCTATTGTTATTTCAATTTTACATATGATCAAATTAAGGCTGAGAGATGCTAATTGCATAGGCATATTTCGTGACTTCTAGTGTTGTTTCCTCCAACCACATCGTTATTGCTTAAAAATCTCAGAAGCTACTCAGGGGACAGCTTAAACTGTGCTATGTGTTCCTTAGTGTGAATCAGCAAACCCTAGAGTTTGTTTCCCAGATACTTTGGGTTAACATGAGGCTGTATAATCAGTCAGCCTCTTCTGCAAGAAAATATTAGGTCATTCACTTGTTTTACTAGCAACAAGGATGTTAAATATTCATACTACTACAAAAGGGATTCCTATTAGAAAGTGACCTCCTTTTACTGGGTACATGTGTATATTATTGGCATTTTTCAGTGATTGCATAAGAACATAGTAAATTTGTTAAAAACCAAGCATGAAGATTTACCAAGTGTAGACTGGGCCAAGTTGACATGGCTAAAAGTGAGTCATTTCATAAGAAGGCATATAATACTCAGACAAAGCTCCTCCTTTTTCTAGTTGTGTTTCTAAGGAACAGAATCCCAATATTAGTTCTTATAGTGCATGTCTATACAGTTTGCTCTCTCAACATATACTAATGGAAAATTTTAATAATGAGCTAATTTATGTTGTGTTCTGATAACCTAGATAATGTGATCAGTATTTATATACTCAAGACAGAGATGGGGGAATGTTAGAGAATGTGATCTTCTAAGCAAAACAGATTGTGCCTGCTTCCAAGAGTTCATCAAGATGGTATTTGCTGATTATTGGCATTCTCTCAGAGAAGGAGGGTATAGAGCAATGGTTCTTAACCTTCCTAATGCCGTGACCATTTAATACAGTTCTTCATGCTGTAGTAGTGATCTTCAACCATAAAATTCTTTTCATTGTTATTTCATAACTGTAATTTTGCTACTCTTATGCAACACAATTGTCTTACGTGGCTCCTGTGAAATGGCCATTTGACCCCCATAGGGGTTACAACCCACAGATTAAAAACTGTTTGTGTAGAGAGTATCATTTGACCTTCATCTGAGATTCCAAACACTCCGGAAAGCTGTTTACATACAATTGTGCCATAACTGCATGGCCCCTCAATATTGGGAAGTGCTAGATGATACAGACTGGGTAAGGTTAAATGAAACGGTCCTTATAGGCTTCATCTATTTTGCCTTCAGAAGCCATAATTCATGATGAGTGAAGACTTTCCAATGCAGAAGCTTTGAGTTTCCTTGTGTTCCTGTAAGTGACTCCTCTATCCATGCTCTCTGAGTAAGTCTGATTAATTCATTGGTTAACTAAGATAAACTTTGGTGGAATTATACTTTGGACTGTTAGAACATAAGGAGGAAGTGGAAACTGTTTCTGTCTCCCAACCTGGGATAAAAGTAGGTTGTGACATTAAGAACTAGATTAAAATAAGTCAAAAGGAGTCTCAATGAGGAGAAGGAAACCTAGAAAATCTTATGCAACCTCTTAGTCCTTCTCTGTGTTAACATAGTCAAGTTTATTTTTTTCCTTGTGGAATCTTCACTTCTCTAATAGACGTCAGTCTCAACACAGAGAAGCAGCCCAGAATGTTTGGAAAGTACACTCTCAAACATACCAGTGGTGCCAAACACTTCATATATATAGCCTATTGTCTGTCTCCAATTCGCAGCATATGCTTGCCAATCCTAAGAGCCTGCCCTTATGTGGCAGAGCCCCTATCCCATAGAAGTATTCATGATACAGTCTGGTGACTTGCATGAAATGATTTGTATATGCTGAGTCTGCCATGCTGCCCTCAATTCTCTTGCTTCTCTTCTTTTTCTCATATTTAAACTTTCCATTATGTTCTGATGTCCCAAAGTAGATTCCTTAGACTAGAATGAACCTCAGGGCTTCGTCACTAAAAACAAAAACAAAACAACCCAGCAAAAATCATACCTAACACTTGTTTACTGAGAATATATTTACCTGTTTTGTTTAAGGTAAACCACATTTTTTCTTCTATGCCTACAAACACGTGTGATATTCTCAAGTTAAAATTCATCCATCTCTCTCTCCATAATCCTTTCCTCTACTTCCCTCTTCTTGTACTCTTTAATCTTATGAAGTGCTCATGCTTCCATTTTACTCCTGGCTCCAGAGGTTTCCACTTTTATGTTCTACTTATATCTCCATAGTCCTTGTAAACATCTTCTATTCAGAACCTTCCTTAAACTCTATCTATTCTTTCCAAATTTGGAGACTCTCCTCCAGTGTCTTAAAATCCAGTTTCTGATACTATTTATTAATGAATACACCCCAAGACAGAAAGCTTTCCTAAATAACTCTACACTGGATAGGAGTTTAAGAAGCAGACAAGATATGAGTATCAAATAATTTCAAGAATTTTCTTATTCTTTTAGTCTTTTCTAATTCCTACATCATACTATATGATTTTATGTTCCACTTCTAGTACTTGTATTTCTAAACAATTTGTTTGATTTACATGTGATCCTGAATTTCCACTAGTAGAAATGAATCCAAAAGAAAGGTTAAAAAAGTCAAGTGTATATTAATATAACCTAAATTCATGAAGAAAAGTTAGGTCTCTAAAAATATTTTTCAAGTCATGAGTGAAGCAAAATAAAGCAATGGCTGTAGAAATAGTGTTTGTGTGAGAGCAGCTGTAGAGTAAATGAGGACACTTTTTCTTAGTCGTACTACAGTAGTAGAAGGCACACATTTGTAGGCGTACGAAGCCCACCAAGCACAGTGCATTCCAGAGGTTATGATGCATTTCAAAGAAAAAAATCATGATTTCAGAAAAGTGAACCTTCTACTGTAGAGCTTAGTGTGGTGGAGGGGAAGGATCAGCAAGTACATTACTAAAAGATTAAAGCAGGAAGTGGTAAAAACCACAAGAGAAACACACCCAAGGCCTACTGTGTGAATATTAAAGAGGACATGGTACCTTTCAATGGGATACAGCATACTTGAAAAAGAAGGCTTTGAGTGGCACCTAGAAGAATCATAGTATTTAATGAAACAGATATGGGAAAAATACTTGAAGGAGAGATAGCTTGAGTACAGGTAAGGAATAGGGGCAGTATGGACATAGAGTGAGATAAGGGAAGAGTTTAACTACCTTTTACAGCTATTCCTGTTAGTCATAGGCAAGAAAAACATACAGAATATCAGTTTAGAGATAGATAAAAAAGAAGAACTATCAAATAAACTGAAATAAAATTACAAAATGCTATCTCTTTGGGATTTGATGTAAATTAGCTGCTCTATCACTTTATAATACTTTTTCTTTGAGGCCTCTGATATAAATCAATTGTTATACTTATCTCTCTAAGTAAAATTATTACGGTGATGATAATCTTAGAGATATTTGAGAGGACTCTGCATTGTTCATTATTGAGTTCTCACTATTAGGCAGAGTGCCTGGAATATACTTGCTTTACCATTTGCTGTCTGCTGCTCTCACTGAACTGAAACCACACACTTTAGTCATCTTTCTCTCTCCAGCATCCAGCACAAGCCCTGACACGTAGCAAGTACATGATGCTTGCTAGAATTCGAGGAATTAGGTGCCTTCCTGAACTCTTAGTCTTCTGTGACTCCATTTTTTAATTTGTAAAATAGAGCAGTAAGAGTACTATCCCCTAGGCCTGTTGTAAAGATTAGGTGAACTGTTAGTACAGTGCCTAACACAGAAAAAAGATGCCATAATTTTAAGTTTTGTAATTAATAGTGTGGCTTGCCATCAAGGTTTCCAGATCTTCTGATCAGTCTGATTCAGGGTTATCTCTGGTCCTGGGGAAAGGGGCCATACCTGTATATTTTTTCTCTCTCATGTTCTATACCCATGTTGGATAGTTCTATGACATATAATGTCATCAATTGAGAAAATGCCTCCATAAGATCAGACTATATGCCTAGGTTGTAGAGCATTTTCTTATTTAGTGATTGATGGGTTGGGAGCGCAGGCCATTGTGGGTGGTGCCATCCCTGGCCTGGTCATCCAGACTGACCAAGTCATTTGAAGCAAGCCAGCAAGCATCACCTCTCCATGGTCTGTGCATCAGCTCCTGCCTCAGGTTCTTGCCCTGTTTGAGTTCCTGTCTTGCCTTCCCTCTGGTGATGAACAGCAGAGTGTGGAAATGTAAACCAAATAAACCCTTTCCTTCCCATCTTGCTTTGGCCATGGTGTATCTCTAACTTAGATACCCCATAATATTGTCTTTGCTGTGCTTAGATGCTTTGTGAAATGTTAAATCTACAGCAAAGTTTGGATAATATACCCGAATGGACCAGAAACACCCTTATAATGGAGATGGTTTACATTCATCTCTTGGTCTACACAGGGCATAAAACAACACATGCTTGATGAAAACAAAAAAGAAAGAGTGAAATCTCTACCATGTCTTTTCTGACCTGGGACTATAAGAATCCAAATACCCAGCATCTGGGATTTCATTTAGATGGGGCTAAGGGCTTAGGTTCCAGGAAGCTCTCTATGCTGTCCTCTTTTTCATAGCCTTCAGCCTACCTTTCTTAGCTATTGATACTTTAAAATACACTCACATATGAAGGAGGTCATGTTTGAAGATGATCATTAGACATGTAAATAGCAATGTGTGAGTATTGAAATTAATACTAATATATCTATAGTGACATCATTGGAGATGTGGAAAATGCTATCATTTGATTGATGATGGACTGATTTTTCATTCTTACACTAAAAGACTTTCCTAATAGTTTGGTTCGGTTTACTTTCAAAACTCTGGCACTCTGCTAGGAGATTTCACCTTATTTCATATTGTCCCTGCAACTTCTTTGGAAGTGATTTCTTTTTACAGGAGACAAATTGCACCATGGAGTGGGGGTGTTAGTCTCCTGTGATCCTGAGCAGTGGCATGAAGCCACAGTTCCCTGACAACCATTCAAATACTGATATTCTACAGTGGCTAATGTTGGTAAATTTTGATATTTGAAAGGATGGGTGTACAAAATGTCATTTAACATCATCATGAATCATAGAACATTAATATTAATTTCAGATTAAATCTTTTAGTCCTATATCTAAGGGGTTCTCAAGTAGTTGAAATTGTAACATCTCTGTGGGGCTCAAAAGTTTATTAATAAAATAACTCTACATTGCCAAAATATTTGTTTCCTACATTGTTTTTGTGAATATAGAATGCTAATCTATCTATAAACTTTCTTCCCAATTCTTGTCAAACTACAAAGGCAACAAAGATAACCTTTTAAAAGGATATCATCTATCGAGGAATATATGGAGGGTCATGGAATTTATACAGAATGATATTGGAAAAGAGGCTATACAATAGAGTGGGATGTTAAAGAGTTTTAGTCATAAACAGTACATACAAAAGACATCCTGTTTGCATTCTGAAGTTCAGCTTCAGAGCTAGTGAATCATAAGTACCAAACATTAGCTCACTCCTAGGTCCTCAAGGCCACATTGAGCAGACAAGAAAGGACAATGGCTCAGGCAATATTTGTAATTATATGGTATGTGCTTGATGCTTTTGTTTTTTTAATCTTGAATTTTTCTTGTGTTGAAAATATATTTTTTTCACATAATATGTCCTGATTACATTTTTAAAAATTTAAAAATTAGCATGTAGGTATTAGATACAATTATGACATTTGAGCAAAGTGATTTTAGTAGAATCTCTTTTCTCTTCATCTCCACTACCACTTGCTATGTTTAACCCTCACTCATAGCCTCCTCTGCAGTCTCTTTGTCTTTCTTGCCTCATTTGTCCCTTTGCCCATCTCTCATCAAAAACCTAGAAAGCAAGATATAAACTAATTAATGATAACTATGAACTTAGGTATATCACTAGCGATTAATTTTCAACACAGTAGAGTCATAGGCTATATCAAGGCATTATTCTTTTTGAAAGAAATGTGCCCATCCTGCTCAAAAGACTATCAAAACAATATTGCCGTTACTAAAGCACACACCTCTTAGAGATCTAAAGCACTAGGAATGTAAAAGATGGCACTCCAGATAAAAGATAATCTGGCTTACTTAAAAAAAATACTCATCCGGCTTCAGGAAAAGAAGCCTTAAAATTATTTGCACAGGTGCTGGCTCAGATTTCTATTGAATCTGGCCTCAGTATACTTCCAGACATGCCTCTGACCGGACAAGGGAAACAAATGGCTAAATAATATATAGGATAATTTATGACCTTTGTTAGCTTTTTTCCTGGCCTGTAGTTTGAAACTTAGATATTCTGGGGAGGCCAGACTTATCCTTTCAGGATCAGAGATATACAGAGAGCACAAAATCTTAAAAGTCAAAAGTCTGGGAGCTTGGAGAGGTTGGGAAATGTTACTCATAGTCTTGGGAACCAAAAACTGAAGGCAAAGAGAGTGACCCTTAGTATTTCTCCTACAAAAGCTGGAGGCTTTTCAGATCATTAATTAAGCAACAGAGAAGACAAGTAGTTGTCTGGGAATTTTACACATTCTCCATTGCCTTTATCCAGAGGATTAACATTGCTACCACATTTCATCTTTATTTCCTGCCTAGCCCAGGAAGACCTTACATGTCTGTAACTTAACAATTAATATTACATTCTACATGACAGAACTAAAGCTTACTGGGAAATAGAAACTGAATTTACACATTACTTGACTTTTATAATGGCCTCATGACATATTATTGTCTTCACAGAGGCACAGAGAAATTAAGAAATTTCCTTAAGGTCACATACCTATTTTATTTTAAAGCTAAAAATTTAACTCATTTTGCATACTTCCCAGGGATATTTCAGAAAATCACTGGACATGGACACAACTGAGACACCCACCTATACAAATTTTAGAGAAGAACTCTTTAAATTACTGCTTTAAACATCAATTGTGTGTGTATGCATATATATATATATATATATATATATAGAGAGAGAGAGAGAGAGAGAGAGAGAGAGTTAAAATATTTAACATCATCCTGTATAACCATTTATTTGTCAGATGATGGAGGTATTTATGTGGAAAGAGACAACAAATTACACCTAAGACCACATGTAAGTTGGGGCAGAGCCAGAACCCCATCTGGTGCTCTTACATTGCATTTTGTTTTTCTACCTAGTAAAAGCCTGTTTCCCAATAGCCCAGAGACTAAACTGGGGCAGTTATGGGGAAGGAGCCAGGCACAAAAGTTCAACTGAAAACTTCTCAAGAACCTTGCTGCAG
Organism: Dicrostonyx torquatus; assembly: GCA_028555095.1. NCBI lineage: Eukaryota > Metazoa > Chordata > Mammalia > Rodentia > Cricetidae > Dicrostonyx > Dicrostonyx torquatus. Next base: position 3,425,925 of record JAQHUG010000094.1, on the reverse strand, counting down.
CTGGTGAGATTCCACGGGATGCCCTCCAGTCTCAATATTCCCCCAAGCAAGCATTGCCCTCACACAGCACCTTATTCTTAGGTCCATCTTCTACCTCCTTCTGAAGTTATTTTACTATCTTACTATACCTGGACAACTCTTATACATCATTTTAAGGACCTAGATCAGTTGTTACCTCCCTTGTGACATCTTCTGAAATGTTACAAATTAACTCTTTTTAATATTCTGTCTACTCAAATAATTTTATACTTTAATTCTAGACCTCACTGTTATAATGATAACTATATGACATGCTCACCTCACAGTCACTGAATGTATAAAATGTATAATTCTGGACAACTTACTTAACTCTTCCATGCCCCGAACTGTAAATTGGGTTCAATAACAATACTACAGGTTTGTTGTCTGTAGATCATCCAATCTATTGTGTGCCCAATAAATAGTTTGTATTCTTATCTTGAATGTCTTATTCTAGTGCCTTGTATGTTTCCATGTACAGTGAAACAACTCCTGAATGAAAATGAACATGGTGGGGAAAAAAATCAGTCTTCAAATAACTATGTTGAATGTCACTGTTGTTAGAATACTACCTTATGTGTGTACAAAGTTTATATCGAAAACTAGACCAGGATTCTGAAATCTTTTCTGGGTTATACATCCCCTGACAATCATATGAAAGCATTTAAAAAATCTCCCTAAAAAGTTTATATAATATCCAGACAGAAGATCTAGTACAAATTGGCAGTCATCTCAAGAAAGCTTACAAAGCCCTCTTACCAAAGGCCTCATCATCATCAGCCACTTTCTTGTTGTGTAGGAATGCCTACAGTTAAAGGAGATAATTTTAAAAAGATGGTTTATTTGGCCAGTAAAAATTGGACTCCATAGTTTTTTGTTTTTGTTTAGGAGAAAGAATGAATATGAATTTGGGTAAATAGAGCTGTATAGAAGGATCTGGGAGGAGCTGAGGGAGGAAAAAGAATATAAACAAAATAAACTGTATGAAATTCTTGAAGAATAAATAAAAACATAGAAAGATGGTTGAAGCCGAGGGTGTTAACAAATACCAAATGCCTTCCAGGAGCCAGAAGCTGTGTTGAGTGCCTATTAGGCTGCCTCACATACTTTCTAGGCATTGTGAGGTAACAATCTCCATATCTCTGCTGAGCAGCTGTGAGACAGGAGAGCTTCTCAGTCAAGGAATATCAATGCTGTTAATTATATGTTAAATGAACCTGAAAAAGCCACTACCTCTTTGTGGATCTTAATTTTCTCATCTACACAAGAGTGCACTAGATACATTTATTCCTAAGTTCATTTTCTTCAAGTCTAATAGGTTAGCCTTTAAAATTGTTGTGGTGATAAGCACTAAAAACCTTTTAAAATTCTCATTAAAACAACAAGAACAATAAAAAACTTGAGATAGACTCAATTAGCCTGAAGATAAATGAGCCAGTTTGTGATCTGTTGGAATGTGCCTGTCTAACTTAAGAAGCTTTAGAGGTTCCCAGTTTCAAGGCTCCTCATGCAGACACCAAAATGAAACCAAGATCCATTCACACAATGACATATCCCGAGAGAGAAAGGAAAAATAGAATTATAAAAGTATGAGAAAGAAAAATCAATACTTTATCCCTGTTTTTTTTTAAGCTTTCTAAGAGAGAATGTTCTGTGTTTCCTGACGTAAATTAGGTGGAAAATGAATTTTTCTTGTTCCTAGCCCAATGGAAATTTCAGCAGCATGTTCCTCTGGGTCCTTGGCCCTTTCCTCTGAGCTGTCCCAGCTATGTAATGAATATCAAAAATTCACATGAGCACAGATGGTAAGCTGTGCTTCCTGTTTTGTGGTTGCATGATAAGAGTGACTTAAGATTTACCCAACTTGGCTTCATCAGAAGCAGAGCCCTAACTTCTGAAGCGTATGCGATGGTAGAACAATGATGACCCACGTGTCCCTTCTAAGGAAGAGAATTGCTAATGACACACCAGCTGTTTCAGGTTTACCACACTTTCTTAGGAAGACACTCTTTCGATACCCATACTACTGGGTGGCTCTTTGTTTTCTCTCCACAATACTCTTGTCTTTCCTGACTTCTTCCAGTTTTACTAGATTATCTTGTTATTTCTCACTGTTGCTTTGCTTCTTTCCTTAGATATAACACTACTTTCTGCATTGGTTCAATATATTTAAATGTCTGTGGGGAAAGTTTTGGTGTGTTAAAATGAGTGCTGACTCTGGCCCAGGCAGACCAACGTTCAAATTCCAACTCCTCAAATGAAGAAAACAGGCTTTGTGGCTTGGGTAAGTGAGCCCCTTACTGATATATACAGCAAGTATTTTGCAAATACTTACTGACTGTATGACTGAGTAAATTGAGCACTAGGCCTACTCTTTGGAGGTCTTCCAAAGAGACAGACCCTCATTTAGATAGGAGTTACTCAGACTTCACTAGAGGGCCTCAGTAATTACAGCACAGATGGAAAGGAAAGGACTGAGAAATCTATAGTCCTTGTCTCCTTTAGAAAGAATTGTTTACTTCTCCCAGTTTTCTGGTTAGTGTTTATCTATATAGTTTAGGTTGATCCAAAATTTAACATGTAACCCACACCAGCCTCCTTGAAACTTCTGGGAACCTTGTTGCCTCTACTTCTGCCTCTGCCTCTGCCTCATGCAAAAGGGGATCATAGGCATGAGCCACCACAATTCCTGGCTCATAGATTCCTTAACTTTGGTTCTTTTTTTGTAGATTTTAGTTAACAAATTTCACCTGTCTCTCTTGTAGGCTTAAAACAGTTATATTGCTAAGCAGAGGGGGAGCATGAACACCCAAATAACTGGCTTCAAAATGTTCACACATATTCATTATCATGAAGTCATAATGACTTCTTGCAGAGGCCAGTTATCTAAGGGTCAGTATGTTCCTTGTTATAGGACTAGATCTCAAAAGAAAAGAGACATAACAGCTATGTCTGAACAGACACTTACTTTGCAATAGAAACCAGCTAAGAAAATGAACCAACTGCATGATGTTTGATAATCACCAGGAGATTCTCCTGAGGGATTAAATAAACTTCCATCTATAGCATGTGCATAAGCACATAAAAGATGACAAAGGACCAGGAAATTACTTATATATGAGAGAAGGAAGTAATATACAAAAGAAATCTTACTTTAGCAAATGTCATGTAAACACAACAGGTATTTAAATAATGGTATAAGTGCTATGGTGATTTCTTGTTACTAATGGTTAAAAATGAACATTCTTTAACTAGGCAGACATAGGCTACTACAAATCATCAGTAAAAAACTCTTTGCATGGCTTGTAAATTTGGCACTGCAAGAGACTTAGTAGGAACTGAGTAGCACAGCAAAATTATTTACACTGTAAACCTATAGTTTAGTCTTATTATGGGGAAACTCAAAATTAAGCCAGAAGATTTGTGAAGTCAGGACTTCATGGAGTATTATATGACAGATCCATAACTCAGAAGGCCATTCAGCTTTACTTCTGGGAGTTAGTTTTTCAGCCACAATATTTGGTACCAGATAATTCCCAAAGCCCTTTCTATGTACCTTTTAGAAAATATATTGATTACATTGAAGCATACACACACACACATACATACACATGTGTGTATACATATACATATGTATATATATCTTGCTCATATTATATATGTGTGTGTTTCATAGTCATATAAAAGATTATGAAAGCTTAAAAATGTAAAAACATTTCAATTTGTCCTCTGAGTAGCATTTAGGATGGAATGAGCTAATAGCTCATTAAAAAAATATTGTCTACGTGAGGGAATGGGATGGTTGAGGAGGAGAGGGGCAGAGTGGGAGAACAGTGAAAGAGATCTTGATAGAAAAAGCCACTATGGGGTTAGGGCAAAACCTGGTACTAGGGAAATTCCCATGAATCCACAAGGAAGACTCCAGCTAAGACTCCTTGCAATAGTAAAGAGAGAGCCTGAACTGGCCTTCCTTTGTAATCAGATTGGCTAAATACCCCAACTATCATCACAGTCTTCATACAGCAGCTGACAGAAGCAGATGCAGAGATCCACAACCAAACACTAGGCTGCGCTCCGGGAATCCAATCAAAGAGAGGGAAGAAGTAATACACGAGCAAAGGATGTCAAAATCAGGATGGAGAAATCTACAGAGAGAGCTGAACCAAGCTCGTGGAAACTCAGGAACTCTAGACTGACAGCTGTGAAGTCTCCATAGGACTGAATTAGGCCTTCATATGTGGGAGGCAATGGTAATGCTTGAACTATCTCTGAGGCACCTGGAAGTTGGACTAGGATCTATCCCTGGTGTATGAGCTAGCTTATTGAAGCCATTCCCTACGATGGAATGCCATTATCAGCCTTAATACAGGGGATAGGGGCTTGGACTTGCCCCAACTTAATGTGCCACACTTTCTTGACTCCCCATGGGAGCCCTTACCATTTGGGAGGAGTGGATGGGGGTGGGTTTGAGGGAAAAAATGGGGATGGAGAAGGAAGAACTGTGGTTGAAATGTAAAATGAAATTTAAAAAACTCTCTTCTAGAATTTCAAACTTTATTTTTTCCTGTTTAGTAACAAAGCAAAGAACCCACCAAACTAAATATTCTATAAAATTTTTCCAACTGAGGTAATTTTTTTTAAAAAAAAATATGTCCTCTGAATTGTTACATAAGTGTAAGGAGGTTAGAAAACATTCTAATTTCTTTGGCACGTTTGCAAGTCCATGAGAGAACAAGGGAAGCAAGAGTCAACAAACTGCAGTCCACAGCCACATCTAGGAGAAGAGTTGAGCATCTCCTTTTTACCTATTTAAAACACCAAAAGAAAAAGAATACTTAATGGCATGTGAAAATTAAATGAAGTTCAAATTTTAGTGCCTATAAAGTTTTATTGGAACCCAGCTATGCCCATTAGTTTGTGTAAGGTCTACAAAGGCAAAGCTGAGTAGTTGAGATGAAGGCCATGTTACCTCTAAGACTTAAACTATTTATTACCTGTCCTTTTATAAAGAAATAGTTTATCTGCCTCTCATCTAAAGACTGGCAGTGACATTTAAGAAAAATAGAAATAAAAACATAAGCATAACTTTGTAGGAAGATTTCTGGGACTCACAAAGCCAGGATCAGTCACCTGTTTGGCCCACAATACCCGACTGAATCTTTGTTCCAAACTGATTTTTTCTAGCTGAATTAATTTGCCCCTGGGAAACATTACTCGAAGAGTCAGGGAGTGAAATGGACACTATCGTACATGAAAAACTTGCTATAAAACTCCAAATGAGGTAACATTCAATACCACATGAGTTGAGGTGGGAAAGCGGATTTAAAGGACAGAATGAGTTCAATAAAGGTTCACTTATGTTTCTTCCCTCACAAAAACCTGGGGCAAGAGAGAAAATCAAAGCCATACTTATATAAAATTTGCCAAGGAAACTAAATTGGGACCTATTGTAAACACCAGTGAGGATGGTGTAATTCCTTGAGTTCAGAATGTAAACTACAGTTTCAATTTTATGATGTGTACCAAACAGTGCTCCATGTGTACAAAACAAATGGATGTGCACTCTCAAATGTTTTACTAGAAAATGTCTGAAAAATGGTAAATTCTCGAGTATATAATGTGCATAATGAATTAATTAACCCTCTTTGAAACATGATAATAGAGATGGGGATTAATATCCTGATGTGCCACATGAGAAAATGGAAAAGAAAGGAAGTTAGTCAGCCATGGTCACAAAGGAGAACCTCAGCACTGGATATTAACACAGACTTGCCGCATGCACTCTCTCAGCTTTTGCTGGCCCTGCTTGAAGATTGAGTTTTTATTGATCCAGGTCTAGAGTTTACTATCTGCTAGAAAGTCGAACTCCACGCACATACAGGTATAAAATACATTTGTGTTTGCTGAAACAATAGTGATGTTTATAAGTTGTAGAATTGTCATAAAACTCTACGCAGGGAGACTATTTATTGATCGAAGATCTTATTTTATTTTTCCTTACGCAGATGTATGTGTGCGCGGGGGTAGTTATACGTGAGTGAAAGTGGCCATGGACTCCAGAAGAAGGTACTGAAGTTCTTAGAGCTGGAGTTACAGACAGTAGTGAGCCAACAGACGTGTGTGCTGGGAACTGAATTAAAGTCTTTGGCAGAAGAAATAGGATCTCTTATCAATTGAGCTATCCTTCCAGCCCCTGGAAGGGCATTTTAAAAACATCTGTTGTTTCACAAAAAAATTAAAACCTAAAAGGGGGGGCACATTGTCTAAGGCTACCCAACCATATCTTTTGAAGTCTATATAAAGACAGAACCTTACTTTGACTTCCTGGTCTCATAAGTATTCAACATGCCTTCCCTTTCACTTTCTCAGTTACCTTATCCACTGAGAAAGACATTTTTTTAAATGTCTATTTCAAACTCAGAGACCATTTTCAAACATATCCACTTCTGTTTTTATGCCCACATGACTTTCACTATTTCACTGTTTTCCCTAATTAAACATTAGTGATTTTATCTCTAGGGTCTATTCTTTCAAGAATATATAGAGCCCTCCCTGCTCAGCCTGCCTCTTGCTTAACCCTCAGTATTAACTGCAATGAGAAAATGTGGGGCTCTCTCTTCTCTTCCTTTCCAACAAGAAATCCTGGCCAAATTACAATCAACTCTGTGCAGAGCCCCCTACCAGTGACAGCTTTAAAACATCATACTTTATGAACCACCAAAGCTAGAAATGAATTTTTGTCTGACATGCCAGGCTTTTAACTCTTGTACCTGTGCCCAGTTCAGAGATCTTTGAAAAACTGTATATGAAGTGATAGTCAACATGCTGAATACTCAGAGTTAACTGACAATGAATGAGGAAGAGAAATATTTATGACCCTACTCTCTCAAAGGAATGTAGAATTCCATATTTCAACATCTTCACATAGGCACTATAGATACATATTAAATATTTAATATCAATAAATATTCTTTTGGAGTAATAAGATAGTCTCCTGCTTTCAAATAGGGCTAACGATGTTAGGAAATTCAAGTCACCTATCTTTTCCAGGGAGGAGAAGAAATACTAGCAATGGTAATTATTAGTAGTAATGTTTATTGAAATATGGTCTCACTAGGTATTCTTACTGGCCTACAACTCATTGTATAGACCAAGCTGTCCTCAAACTTACAAATCCACTAGCCTCAGCCTCTTGAGTGCTGTGATAGTAATAATTTTTGTCTTATTTTGTTTAGCCCTAACATACCTTTCTAGTATGTTTCAAAAGATTGAAAATTGAAACCTGGTGCGCACATTCCAAAGTAACCAAAGAATTGAGATTATTTACTTTCCATAGCTCTGTAAGACATGGGAAGGTGACATAGACTAACAAAATCTTCAGTCTAGGTGTGGGAACCTGCCCTTGGAGTTGTTGCTCAGAAGAGTTGAAGAGATTCTCAAAATAATATAGGTTATTGTCGTTTTCCTTGGTTCCCTTCCAGAAATTGAAGGTAGGTCCCTTTTGCAAAAGACACCACACACATAGGACACACGACTTGGAAGCATTGAGCTGGCAGTGACCCAAAAGCCTCTTCCTTGAGAGGTACCCCTCAGAGTATCCAAAGGAGCTAGCTATGCCATCTGCCAAGGGTGGAAAGTAATCAATAGTCCTACCCAGCTGTAAAGATTTTGCATGACAACAATGACCAGCACAGAAAGATATCCTCAAGGGTGCAATAATGATGTTTATCTTGGGAGAGGGTAATCAATAGCCATCAAAGTAGATTTAAGGTACCCCTAACAGGATGGCATCTATGCCTGATACTGCAAACCTGGCTAATTATCTGTGGCTAGTGAGGTTTAGGACCCTAGAGGAGAACCTACTACCCTGATAAACCATTATAATTTCTAGTTGCTCTCTAAATACCTATCTTTTTACCCATTGATTAGTGTAACTCTCACTCTGCATAAAAAAAAATAATAAAAACCTCTTTTGCAGTAGAGTGAGATCATTACAGAAAGTCACTGCTGGTCAAAATGCAGAGATCAACAGATCTGGGCATGTCCAGCCCCAACTGACACATACACAACACAACTCTTGCACCCAAGACTCAGTGAACACCAAAGAAGAGGTAGTAGAAAAAATAGTTAAAGTCATTTGGGCAGGACTTCTTCTGTGAGATAATGTCTTCTATATTTGACAGGGAAGTTACACTCATGAAATCTCAACAATATGGTTGCTTAATCAAGACCAGTATAATGGCAACACCAGCTGCCATATCAGTGTGAACTGGGTAAATCTCACAAGACCTCAACCTCACTAATAAATTAATGGGTATTGAGAGAAGAAGATTCATTTTTCTCTGGGACTAGCTTTCTGATAGGTCATCCAATCTCAAGTGGTTAGTTGTAAACACATATGAAAAGAACAATATAATTCAAGAGGAAGGAGTCATGAATTTGAAAGGGAGTAGCAGGAACACAAGAGGAAATGGAGTGGGGAGACAGATTATTCACTCTCAAGTGGTCATCTTTTTTTTTGGTATTTTTGAGACAGAGTCTCTCTACATAGCTTTCCTGTCTATTCCAGAACTCACTATGTAGATCAGACTGGCTTAGAATAACCCTGCGTCTATGTCCGAAGTGTTGGAAATAAATGGATGTGCCACTACAATTTGCAGTCAAAAAGTGGTTATATTTAAATATATATCCATATGATCAACATATGGTTGCCTATGTTATGACAGTGTGTGGTGGTGTTGGTGGTAGTGGTGTGTGTGTGTGTGTGTGTGTGTGTGTGTGTGTGTGCTACAGTAATTAAAGAAATCATGAAGTTCAGAGGGAATTGGGAGAGGAGAGTGGGAAAAGTAGGAGAAGGAAGAGCAGGGAGTGGAAATGATGTAAATACAGTACTTGTGTGTGGAAATACTCCAAATATAATAATAAAATAAATTAAAAATAAAGTAGCCAATTTGCTCGATGTCAGCATTTTTGCATGGAGCATATTCTCCACATAGTTTTCTCATGCATAAACTTGTGCTGTATAAAACACGGTCTTTAAGAAATTGCAATACATTTCATTTGTGTTATGGAAAAATGGTGAAATAAACTTGCATGATAATGTGCAAGCAAAATAAAACAATAAAACAAATAGTTGTTTCATTTGGTGATCTTCATTTTCTTAAATAAAATATCACTGAATTACAGAAACTTGAGCAGCTCCAGGGTCTGAATCATTTTAAAGACCTTGCTGGATTTCTCTGTTCTGAACATTGAATGACCCCCTCCGGTCCACATTGCTTGTCTTTTCTGCTGTCAAATAGTCTAGAATCCACATGATGGTAGAGATCCTGTCATGCAGTCCTGGCAGCTGCTCTTCTGCCTTCTTTCTTCCTTTAGTTCTAAATTCTCCAGAAAGCTGCTATGCAGGGTAGTATGGTACAGCTCAAAAATCTTCCCTTTTACAATATAGACGATCTTTCTGCTTGCTCAAAGCAATCATTTAGTTACCTTGACTTCTAAGACCCAAAGGTGGCACTGGTCATGTTATAATTTATTGATTGTTCATTTGCTCACTTGAACTCATTTCCATCTCGTATGGCTACTACTATAGTGCCCTGGGCCTGCTACCACAGTAGTTTTAGAATGCTACTCTGCTTCATTCCCTGGTGGAAAACCAGGGTGATCTGTGACAGGGTATTAGAAGTAAGGCGTGTTTTACTGGAGAAGCTGGGATGATCTGAAGTCCTTGAAACATGCTTCCACTTCCTTTTCTGATAGCTATTCTTGCCAAAGTACTGTTGAGAAAGGAGGACACTACTTTAAGGCTCTTTCTAAATGTCTAGGCTTATGCCCTAGGACCTTGGATCTCATGCTAGGCTATTATGGACAACAGCAATTCTCTGTGTGGGAGTAAAGTTGAAACCCGCAGCCCATTTTCAGTAATACCAAATGCTAGTCACCTCCTTACACTTTTGAGAAATGGAAGAAAAGAAAATAATAGCTTTCTGTTTTGAGTATTTTTCCCACCCACTAAAATGCTGCACCTAAAATCATTAGCATGATTGACTATCAGTGAGGAGCGCAGTCTAAGGGTATGTACTTTTTTATTTTTTATCTTTTCTGTAGTTGCCAAATACTCACTGATGCTTCTGTTGTGCTCAGCATATTCCTCATGAAAGGCATTTGTTTTTCAGATGGTTCTTTTGCATGAGCCAAGGCTCTCTGTTTAGGTTCTGACTTAGAATTAAACTCTTCCAGACCAGGCAGAAGGAAGGAAAAACTCATTGGTAGGAAGCTCCTCCTTTGTGGGAAACCAGGGCAGGGCTTCAAATTTAAAACTGGGTCTGCTGCCACAGTTAGACCATCTAGGGGCAGCATCCCTGTGTCTCTTTGAGAAAGGAGTTCCAGACAGACGGAGGGTAGCAGAGTGTGTGAATAGAAGGCTTAAGCCCTGGTGATTAAGGAGGGAGGGATCACAACATTAAAGGTCTAGCTCAGGAGTTCCTGTTAGACTATGTAGGCTAGGCACATCTGAAATCTAAGCAGATAACGAGTAGGCTTCAGCCCACTTAGTCAGATATAAAATGTAATTTATCTTGGGATTCTGGACTGACTGTCATGCCCTGAAGGCAATCCTCTGATGAGGAAAATAGAACTGTTGCTTCCATCTGAGTTTTTATCTACCTTGGAGTTATTATGGCAAAGCTAGGTCCCAAAGAACGGCTAGCAGGAGGGTGCAGGTGCAGACACTGATGGTCTGTCGAAGAGTGAGCACATTTCCTCTCTGGGATTAAAGCCTGGAAGCTTTTGCTAGAACAGTCTAGTATTCACTACATAGAACAGCCTTCAGACTCAATTGGGCTTTCTCCACTTCTAACCCCTCTAATAAGGCCATTTTCCCTCACTATGCAGCAGAGTTGAAAACAAGCAGGAGGGAAATTTCATTTTTCAAATCATTAATTTTACTTTCATTCCTATGGATCCACTGCACACCAAGCACCAGCTGGGACCACCTTCATCATCAACACTGCTTGTACAACCAGGGCAGCCAACAGAGCTCAGCAAATAGAACCATTTGCTTCTTTGTTCTTATGGGTTCTACAACAACAAGGCTCTTGTTAATGAGTCAGTCCCTGGAATTACCCAAATCACGAAGGCCCTGAAAGGCTGCTGTCCCTCTATTGGAGGCAGAAGAAGAAGGGAGATATCAGGAAATAGGTAAGACCTTTTTACCTTCAGCAGCTCTTTTGAAGAAGACCTTGCAGCTGCCACAAGTGAGAGCTCCATAGTGACAGCCAGAAGCTTCATCGCCACAGATCAGGCAGGTCTTCTGGGGTGGAAAGTAATAGTCGATGGGTAAAACATGGTCCCTGGCACTGTCCAAACTGAAAAGACACACGCACATACACAAAACAAAGCAGCACATGTCAGTGGGTGGCAGAAATCGAGGCGAATTTTATGGTTTTCTGAGAAACTGTACATATTTTATGAATTATTCTATGCATTGCTCATGTGAAGAAGCTCAGCTTTTTTGAGACCTTACCTGAGCATAGGTTTGTAAGGTTTCACATGGCATTGATACAACCCTGCGAATCCTGCCAAGGGATTAAACAATTTTCCCTGGAAGTAGTCAATCTCATGACCTCTGAATTTGTAAGGGAAGGAAGAGGGCAGGAAATCTGAGGTTAAGGTAGCAACTTAATGTAATGCTCAGACATTTTCAATCATTGAATGACATGAACCCAAACCTCTACCTTACTTCTCCCAAAGGGAGACCTATGATAAAACCATATCAAATACCAGAAGAATTTTTATGGATGTTAGCTCCTGAAGTCTTACCTGTAAAACAGAAATATTGTCACTGTTATTGCTATATGTGACAACATGAATCAACTGTGGGAGTTGCTCTTGATATTAATATACAAGTGAAAGATTAATGTATACATAAGTTTTCATTGGTCTTTAAAATCAATTCCTTTGCTTTCCTTTGAGCCTCTCTGGATCACATGTCCATGTCCCTGGGCCTGCTCTGTATCAAAGAGGAACAGTATTGCTGTGCAAGAGGCACATGTGCCCATGTTACTCTGCCTCAGATAGATGACAGTTGTCCACTCTCTGAGCCATAGGACTACAACTTCTATGTTTCATCAGTACTTTTCTACCAAAAAAGGAAGGAAAATGAGACAGAATTGAAATCTACTTCTTGAGATCAGTGGTTTCATCACCCCATAACAAGTAAGCAAAACAAGATTATTCTTTCATTAGTATAGTTATTGTACAGCGGAAACAAGGAAGAGTAAAAAATGACAAGGCTAAAATGATTTGATACCAAGCTACATTTATTTTTTTCTAAACCCAAAGAGTTTTCCTTCCCCAAATTCTTCTCACTACTCACTTTTGTTTTCTACTAATGATGCTCAGGTTTCATGCATAGCATAATCCCTAGAATCCAGAAAAGCATTCAAAGTTCTTCTCCCTCCACTCCTATTGAGCAGCCCTGGCAAGGCATAAGGAAAGACAACTTAGGCTACGATTTCTAAGTCTCCAGGACAGGAATACTTTTATTCAAGACCTGCATACAACAGAATGAATTTAAAGTATTTGTACTATAAATATGAAAATCAAACAGCTAGCTATGGTGGTCTGTATTCTCTTTCAAAAGCCCCCATTTCATGCCATTACTAAACTGTAAATAAAATCAAGGATTCAAGAGCCACATGTTTCAAAGGGAAACAGCCCATTTCAAATCCACAACTCAGCCAATCACAAAGAACATCCACTCACTGTTTTGCTTAAAATGTCATTCACTTGGGTAAATATTGTCCCTTCATTCTCATTCCAGAAAGAAGCAGAAGAAAATTTCCATAATTTTCTTCCTCTGCTTTCCACATTTCTAAAGCCTCTATGACTAACACAAGCAAAATAAAGTAAAAAATACATGTAGGGAGGTTGTTGTAATTAGGAGAGGTGTGGGTTGTATGTTCCCAGCACCCGGCTCCCAGCCCCCAGCCGCTGGCCCGTTCAGCCGCTGGTTGCTTTCTTATGCCCGAAATAACCACATGAGAATTATATTCATTTAAATACTGCCTGGCCCATTATCACTAGCCTTTTCTTGGCTAGCTCTCACATCTAAAACTAACCCATTATAAAAGTATCTATGTCACCATGAGTGGTGACTTACCGGACAATTCTAACCTGCATCCATCTGCGGCAGAAGCTCATGGTGTCTGGCTCACTTCCTTTCTTCTCCTCAGAACTTCTGTTCTGTCTATTCTACCCACCTAAGGGCTGACCTATTTTATAAGCCAGGCAGCTTCTTTATTCAACCAATAAGAGTAATACAAAATACAGGAGAACACTCCCACATCAGAAGGTAGTCAACATGTCAGACCATTTCATACATATCATTTCATTTAATTTTCCTCCCAAATTTTCTGGGTGACTTTGGATCATCTTCATATTCTGATGCTTAGAGTAATTAAACACATTTATGAAAAATCATAATCTAGTAAATAAAAATGCTAAGCTTCCACATCTGCTATGTCTGACTCCCAAAAGAAGATTCTTAATTACTGATAAATTATGCAATATGACTGGCAAACTGTGTAATATGGTTGGAAGCTGGAAATAGGTAAATAGATAGATTAGATCAACTGACCCATAGATGAGTCACAAGGTTAAAATCCAGAGCTATAGTACTGATTAGTATATGTTCTTTCCCTTTTGCAACTCACCATCTACAAGAGCAAAAATTCAAGAACCAAAGAAAAGTAAAATAATGTAGCAAATAATGATTTTTGACTGCTACATATAAGAAAACATGAAAGATGGGATTATTTTTTAAAGATATGAGTCTAAGTGACAATAGTAATGTCTGTTTCAGGTACACATTTCATGTCATATTAACAAAGTGGAAAACATACATAAAATAGATAAGTGAAGTGATCTTTTAAAAGATGACTATAAGAAAAGAGAGTTCAGGCCTGACATTGTGGCACACATCTTTAATCCAAGCATGCAGGATCCAGAGGCAGTTGAATCTCTCTCTGTGATTTTGAGGGCAGCCTGGTTTACAAAGTGAGCTCTAGGACAGCCAAGGCTATTTTAAAAAAAAAAATCAACAGCGAAACAAACAATCAAAAGAGAAGAAAAGGAGAGGTGCCATTCAATGCATATAAAGGTAAGTTCAACAACCTTTCTCAAGACCCAGAAATACCACTTTTGGGTATATATCCAAAGGATGCTCAATTGTACCATAAGGACATATGCTTAACTATGTTCATAGTAGCATTGTTTGTCATAGCCAGAACCAGGAAACAACCTAAATGTCCCTCAACTGAAGAATGAATAAAGAAGAAGTGATATATTTACACAATGGATTACTACACAGCAGAAAAAATGACATCTTAAAATTTGCGGGCAAATGAATGGTTCTAGAAAACGTCATATTGAGTGAGGTCATCCAGACCCAGAATGACAAATATCATATGTACTCACTCATAAGTGGCTTTTAGACATAACACAGAAAACCAGCCTACAATTCACAACCCCAGAGAACCTAGACAATGAGGACCCTAAGAGAGACATACATGGATCTGATCTATATGAGAAATAGAAAAGCCAAGATCTCCTGAGTAAATTGGGACCACAGGGACTATGGGAGAGGGTTGAAGGAGAGGGGAGAGAAAGGGAGGGGAACAGAGCAAAATGTAGAGCTCAATAAAAATCAATAAAAACAGGTACGTTTGAAAGCTGTGTTATGCAAATTTGGTCTAGGGTTACTATAGCATTGCACATCTCAGTTTTATTATGAAGGGAAGTATTGTATTTTTATTAGAAAGTTAAAGAAATATACATTTTTATCCATATCAAATTTTAAACTATACTGGTTGTTTAAAGAATCCAAACAATTGTGTATTCAAAAGAAGGTTCAAACAATTACCATTTTGTTAAGTAGATATGAACTTAATAAAAAATATTTGAATTACTAAGAAAATAGGGGAGAAAAATAATGAAGAGGATTTTAGAATCTGGAATTTATGGACTACACTTTGATTAAAGGTTAGAGAAACGGCAGGTTTCACCACACAAATTTCTTCTCTTCCTTTTCCCTTATTCCATCTCCTCTACTTGGTTCTCAAAATATTTTGGATAGCAGTTCTCCTACTGACTCTATCTTAGTGTGAATTAAGGGCATGCTGTAGTTTTGACTCACGGACTAAACTTTGGGAGATGAAAATAAAATTCTGACTGCAATTCCTTTTTCCAGATTGAAACTCCAGGAGGCGCATGCATGCATGCTCATAGTAGCTTTGCTTATAAACACATAAATGCCAAGTATCAACTGCCAGGAGAAAAGAGAGATGAAATTATGGCATATAAATTCAATAAAATACAAGTCAGCAATGACAAGGACTGACTGAAACCTCATAGGTAAATCTTACACACTAATGTTTCACAGATCTAGCTAATAACAGGATGCATTTAAAATCTGTTGTGTAAGTTCAAATAACAGCCCAAGGTAACAATATTGTTTAAGAATATATGTGAAAACATTATCAAAATTGAAGTGTATAATAGTTCCCAAATTTAGGACAATGTTGATCTCTAAGGTATTGTTGTCAGTGATAGTCTGAAGAAGAAAAATCCAAGTAGACTCGTGCAATCATAAAAGAAATGACTACACCTAGCACATGTCAGGTACCATTCTAGCTTTTGGAGGGTAGGGCAACAAGCTAAAGCAGACCAAAGTTTCAAGCCCTCACAGATTTTTAATTCTAGTAGTCTCAGTGGAAAGGTATCAATAATATTGTTGGTTCTTTAATTTGAGCACACTTAGCATTCATTCACTCATTGTTATGCATTTATTCGTTTCTCTGACTATAATAATAAATAATTAAATAAGAACTTGAAACCTTTTAATATCTTTTTAAGTAGCACTCTATCTGAAGCACAAAGGTTTGCTTTGAGAACAAGTGCATCATGTTTCTCCCCACCTGCCCTGGTTTACATGCTTACTTAAGTTGCACACCTAATTGAATAGAAGTGGATTGCCAGAAACTGTCAGCCTGAAAATGCCAGGTCAACCTTGAGGGAAGTTGGACACAGGGGCCCTCAGGACTTAGATGTTTCTCTCCCCCCGCCTCTCTCCTCTTTCTTCCTCTCCATTCTTGCCCCCAAATAGGATTTTGAGATGCTTTGAGAATTGGACTCATTTGAGCAAGCCCTCCAATGATTGTGGAATCAAGGTAAAACACAAACATCTCAGAGTTGTTTTTCTTGTTAGATCCAGTAATGTTAACGCATCATAGCTTTGTAACCAGTCAGACCTGAGTTATACTCTGTCCACCACCAAAGTTTGGACAAACATTGTTAAAAATCAGTTGGCCATAAATGTTGAGATTATTTTCAGATTCTTATAGAGTTCTTATCTATGTGACCATTGCCCTTTTTTATTTTTTACCTTTTTTAAATCAAATAATTTTAAGAGGCTAACATTCAGAGTAGAGAGAGGAAAGAGAAGAGAAGAGAGAGAGAGAGAGAGAGAGAGAGAGAGAGAGAGAGAGAGACTACCAACCACTTTTATCTCAATTTTCCCCATCTCATTTTTCTTAAATTATTTTATCTTAAACATTTTTTAAAGCTTTGTAGTAAGGTTTCCATTCAGGATTTTCCTTATTTGCTATGCTGAAGATTGGTTTTTTTTTTTCTGTTCCAGGCTTCTTATATTTCATTAAGAACTTCATGGCCAATTTTTAAACTTCTGATAAGAAGGCAGGTAGGATTTTAAAATTATAATTAACACACTGTGCAAGTAAGTACATTTCATTGTGACAATTTCCATACCTATGTATGTTGAGCTTTGATCATATTGACCATCCTATTAAATTCTATATTTTGTCCTCATTCTTAGCTGACAATTTGTTAGAGAATTCCTTCATTCTTTAGGAATTATTGACACCTCAACAATATGAAGTCATTTGAAACATGAATATAAGATGTTTTCTCATTTGTTTCTACTCAAAATTACTTTCTACAGTGTTTTGTGATTTTCAGTGGGCCAGCCTTGTACTTCTTTTGTTTATGATAATAAATGATCTGTCCTTTTCATTTTCAGATTATTCTTTCCAGAGTATACAAATGCAGTTAGGTTTATTCTACAACCTGGCTGAGCTCATTGGATTTTTTCTAGTAGTTTATTGTGAATTTCTTAAAATTAGTCGATGTAACATCATGATATCTGTGATTAGAGATAATTTACTGCGTTCTCTTTCATCTTGATGCTTGTTACTTATTTTTCTGGCCTAATCACTGTGATTAGAATCTCTAATTGAATGGTAAATAGGAATGGAGAGTGCAGTCAGTCTTCTTTGTATTGTGTCCAGTTTACATAGTAAGATTTCAATCTCTGATTATTAAGTGTGTTATTAGCTTTGCAGCTTTCATAAAATATCCATTAGGTTAAGAAAGCCTTATATGCCTAGTTTTCTGACTGCTTATTTAAAAATTGGCATTAAACTTCATATAATTTTTTCTGTATCTGTTAAGAATTATTTAATTCTAGTGTTGTCATGTTTTATTATTTTAGTTTGCTTTGTTGACACTACTAGAGGTTGAATTCAGTGTCTTATACATGCTAAGTAAGTACTTCTATGAATTACACACCTATAATCTTGTCTTTTATTTTTAATATTGTATATCATATTAGTTGATTTCATTTGTGAAATCAAGCTCATTAGGACCTTGTGATAAATTCTTGTCATTGTTTGTAATATGTTTTAGCTTTTGGTTAACTCAATTTGCTAGTATTTTGTCATTGATTTTTTTAAAAAACCTAAATTAAAGGGGTTGAAAACATGGTTCAGCTATTAAGGGCACTGGCTGATCTTTCAGAGGGTCAAGGTTTGGTTCCCAGCACCCATATAGTGGCTTACAACCATCTATAACTCTAGTCCCAGGGGATCTGATGTCCTCTTTGGACCTGCTTGGACACAGGCACACATGCAGACAAAATAAATAAATAAATTTAATATATTGATTAAAATGCAATATTTATCTGATGGCCCTAAACATGATAGACAAGTTCTCTATTGCTAAGCCATACTCCCAACCCAAGGTGTATACCAAGCCTGAAAGTCATGATTCTCCAGAGGTCCCCCTTCCCCTTTAGCACATCCTTCTGGCATGCACTACTACATTATGCTTAATCCTTTTCCAAACATGCTTTCTAAAGTAACCTGTACTTTCATTGTTAAAGTAAATAATTTGAATCTCCCTCTAAGTTTTGGTGTGACACATTTTCATTTGCATCTTTTTTAGAGTATCTAATCTCACCTGTGTTTACTTCTTTGACCCCACATTTATTTGGGAGTATGCTGTTTATTTCCATTCATTTGTGAATTTTCCAATTATCCTCTTATTGATGTCTAATTATTTCTATTATGATGAAAACTTATAACATTTTTGAATAAATGTCCTTATATTGTCTGTTTTATTTGCAGAGTTCTGAAAAGGTTGAGTCTAATGCATTTTGCTTGTATTTTCATTGTTTTTATGATAGGGTAGATACATAAACATCTCTATTCAGTCATTCTGGATGCCTTCATATCTAAATTGCACTATATTATACATGGTACAAAATTTATCCACACATACACTATATCAGGAAGGAAAAGAGGTCAATCATACTCTTATGCATTCATCTATTAACTTTTTTATTCAGTAACTCACATTACATAGGACAAATCTGATGAATGACAGATATGCAAGGATGATAAAGGCACTGGACTTTATCAGGGAGATTTTATAATCTCAATCAGGGTTAAGAAAAGTGCAAAATGTTACAAGAGAAATGCTGTAAAAGGGGGCAAGGGGAGCCGGGCGGTGGTGGCGCATGCTTTTAATCCCAGCACTCCGGAGGCGAAGGCAGGAGGATCTTTGTGAGTTAGAGGCCAGCCTGCTCTACAAAAGCTAGTTCCAGGACAGGCTCCAAAGCTACAGAGAAACCCTGTCTCAAAAAACCAAAAAGGGTGTGTGTGCAAGGGGTATGCTCACCATTTTTGATGTTGGATATTTTACTGTGGAATTTAGAGATCAGACAGTGGTATGTATGTTTGTAAACTGTAACTAAGCCTTAAGCTTGATATATATATTAACTGCTTTATACAGTACACAAAGGTAAATAAAAACACTACCTGCTACTATGCATCAGATATTTATAGTCTTTGTGGTTATTTCCATTTTCATAAAGCTTATATCACTGAAAAACACATCAAGATAACTGGAATGATGACAGCAAGACTTTAATATCAACGTCTTGCCAATTTGACAGATCTCTCCATTTCTCCTGCTACTGCTCTTAGAAATGGAGCTGAACAGATGAATGCTTATTATAGTCATATCCTTGCACTTCCCAAACCACATCTGCTGTCTTCTTTGAGCCAATTTTTTCCCAACAGTTTTCAAGCCATCAAAGCCAATTGGCCATGGTAGAATTAGCCAGATTGTTTCCTGCAGTGTCATCAAATCTTAGGGCTAGATCTGTTTCCATAACTCGTTTCCGGAATGCATTGCCAATGAAACAGGAAATGGAAAGCAAGCAATCAATTGTTTAAAAAGCACTTTATTTCAGCTCACATGTTAAATCTTTCTGGACTAGAATGTTTCTCACATCTTTCATTTTAATTTTGAATAATAATAAGATGATTTGCAGGGGGCTTGCTATGTGCTATGCACCAACAAAAGTGCTTAATTCTCACAATTATTACTGTAGGCTACATAGGCTATCTCTACTTTTAAAATGAGGGAGCCCAAAGTACATGACCATTTGGTGCTGTCTTCAAAATCACACAGCCAGGAAGGGGCAGAGCTAGGATTTTAACAACATGTTTTTTTTTTTTTTTTGTGTGTGTGTGTGTGTGTGTGTGTGTGTGTGTGTGTGTGTTGGCTGGTTCGAATATTAGATTTACATAGGCTAAAATAATCTGAGAACAGAAGATTGAACTGGAGGCAAGTTTGTTAGGCATTTTTTTTTTAAAAAATTAGTGATTGATTCAAGCAGTTCCAGCTGATTGTGGGTGGTGCCACCCCTGGCCAAGTGGTTCTGTGGCATATAAGAAAGCAGGCTGAGGAAGCCATGAAGCACAAGTCAGTGAATCACACTGGACCATGGCTTCTGCTTCAGTTCCTGCCTCTAGGTCCTTACCCTACTTGAGTTTCTACCCTGACTTGCCTCAGTGATGGACTGTTTCCTGGAAGTGTAAGAAAAATAAATCTTTCCAAGTTGCTTTTAGTTATGGTGTTTTATCACAGCAGCAACCCCCCTAAGACAGGCCTACAAATTTCATGCTTGCTTTTTTGTGCTATGTAGCACGGGCTCCCTAAAACATCACAGCTGCATAGCAATTAAAAAATCTTTTAGTCCAATCTTTCTTAACTCTTAGGCACAGAGTAAACTCATATGGGAGCTTCCTCAAATGAACCAATGTCCTTACTCTGATTTAAAAAATCTTCAGGGGGGAACTGAGCATCCACTTTTCCCCAAAGTTCCCCAAATACTTTAATGTCCAAAAATGCCTGAACCTTGTTCAACTCTGTCCACATCCATTGTAAAATTTTGGGCCCATAATGGGACAGAGTATAAATGGCTATCCAGAAGTAGGCCTGCCACTAGAATTTAGGTGTTACAATTCCTATGCTAAATTTCTGTTTTGTAGTAAGAGCTATAGTCTTAAATTTAAGTTCTCTGTGAATGAGAAACAGGGAACCTGCAAAACCTCTACATGATAACCCGCATAATGTAGTCACTCAGCTAGATCCCAGAGAATTTATAAGAAATATTAAAAGAATTAAGCAATGTAAGTGCTACCAAGACAGATGGAACTTATTTAACAGTGATTGATCTCTCTTGTGTGTGTCAGTCACAAAGCATAGGGATCCAGAGACCACTCTCTTAAGTCTGGTCTGTAACATTTGCTCTGAATGACAGTACGCCTCCACAGATCCTAAATCCACAGATAAGGCGAATGAAGCACAAAGTTCAGTACAGTTTTAGTAAGTTGTAGTAGTAATGAAGGAGAGAAGAGTAAAGTCTAAGGAACAGAGAGTTCTGAGCTTGAACACCACTATTGCTGATCACTAGTCATGTGATCAGTTTCTTTAACTATAAAATGAGGAGCATAGTATTCTAAACTCAGAACATTATTGTGACAAGTCCATCAGACAATAGACGAGAAATGGCCTGGCATACCCCAAATAAGTTGCAACTTCTACCTGTTTTCACCAACTCATTTCAACTTCCCCTTGAAAATAGTCTATAGAATCTCATACTGTACAGTAATTATGCAGCTTCCTATGCCAGACACTACTTAGTAGCAGTTAGTAGAAATACTAGGAAAAGATTCTATCTTTAAAGCCCCATTGTGACATTGTCTGAGGTAGGGAAACACAGATAACATGGCATATGTAATGTGAAAAATGTTCAGCCACATGTCTGTGTGCCACTGAAACTTAAAGAAGACAGACAACAGCATGTGAGCAGTCACAATTTGTCAACAATGAAATGTTGATTAGATTCCAATCTCAATTTTAAACCAGGAAGCCAAGGTTAGGCACTTCATGTTGGCCCAAAGAACGAACAGGAGCTAGGAAAATAAGTCTATTGTATCACTGAACCACAACAGAACAGAACTTACTTTGATCTTTTAAACTCCAACACAAGGAAGGTATCCTGTTCCCACAAACAACAGACTTTTTTATTGTGGGAAGGGGGATTATTGGCAGTGATTAAAAATACCTGACAGCATCTCACTCCAGGATACATTACGATAAATAACACCTGACATTTAGTAGGTGCCTGTAGGAGCCAGCTGGAAGACTTTAAAACATCATCTCTTTTAATCTTCAGAACAAATCAGTGAGGTATGTAGCATCATTGCCATTTTCTAGGAGGAAATGTTGAGGTACAGCTCATTGATGAGTCTGCCCAAGACACACAAGCAGTAAAGGGTTGCCCTATACTTTGAACTCAAGTCTTTCTGATTTCAAAGTTACCCATTAGGCTGTAGTCTCTGTAGCAATCTATGGTGACTCAACCCAGAAAATTTGAGTCATTCTGGACTTCATGTACTCCACATCCTGAATGCAACCCACCTGCTACCATTCCTATCAGTCGATCAGTGACTAATAGCTGTTAATTTTACAGCCAAAATAGTCACCACATGCACACAGCTTTGCCTTCAAAATAACTGTTAACCGCCTTATTCAAGTCTTTCTGCTTCTTGCCTGATCCTCACCCAGGACCCCAATGGCATTCTATCGAAAACATCTGCTTCTATAACTATTCACTCTAACAGCTCTCAACAACTCATGACTCATGGGAGTGGCTCTAACTCATTGCTGCATTAGAATCACAAAGGGATCTTATTAGTGATATCATTACTGAGTTCAGATTCTTCTCAGTCGAGAGTTACAGGTCAAACCCGAGTGCTTGTCATTTTATTAAATGCCTAAGTGAAAACCACATGATCTGTAGCATATACATTCAAGCTTAATTCTAGTTCTGAGGTTTGCCCCTTCCAGAACCTCTTCCATACAATCTTCCAATGGTGTGAAGACATTGTACTTCCTAATGCAACTGCCCTTACAAGCACTTCTGCTTTTATTTACACTGTCACTCCCTTTAACTCCGATATTTACCCTGCCCTTGACCCACTGTCTCTTTCATAACATATATCATTATGTAGGCCTCAGTGGAAGAGACCAACACCTCCTCCAGGAAGCCTCCTCTGATTCTGTTTCCCCAGAAACAGCATGCTCTTTTCCTCCTTTGTGCAGTAGAGCTCTTTCAAAGAGCCAGTATCTCCAGATCACATAACCTATGCAAATGTCTGCTTTCTACCTAGCACTTGACCAATTTCTGCTGCTTCTCTTTTTTTCCTTTTATGACTGACTCTCAAGGAATAGAAAAGTGCTTATTTAGGGACATACTGTAGGACAGTGGTCTATATCCTGTCACTTGTATTTTAATAAAACACTGATTGACCAGTAGCCAGGTAGGAAGTGTAGGTGGGGCAACCAGGCAGGAAGTAGAGGCAGGGCGATGAGAACAGGAGAATTCTGGGAAGAGAAGAGTCAGTCAGCAGTAATCAGCCAGACAGAGAGAAAGCAAAAGGAGACTGCCTTGCTGATAAAAGGTACCAAGCGACATGGCTAACACAGACAAGAATTATGGGCTAATATAAGTTGTAAGAGTTAATAAGAAGCCTGAGTTAATAGGCCAATGAGTTCATGATTAATGTAGACCTCTATGTGTTTCTTTGGGACTGAATGACTGCAGGATCGGGCAGAACAGAAACTTCTGTCAACAAGGACAGCTGTGCTTTCTCTCAAACAGCACCTAAATTGAAGACGAAGGCAGATCCTGAATAACTTTTGAATCCTAAATTAAAATGCTACTAAACCATATAAAACACTAAAGTTTCTATAATATCCATCTAGCCTCAGTCTTGGCCATGAAGTTCCCACTCATAGCTAAACCATATTTCTCAGATTATTTATTTCTCTCCCTTGGTAGAAATGGAGAATAAATACTTTCTATGTTCTTCAAATAACCCTCTCTCTTTGTAAATTACAAAGAAACACAAAGGTGAACAGAATGTAATATAGTATAAAACCTAAGAAAGAACCCATGTCATGTTGGTGTTTCAGAACTAGGTACTAGGGAAGTGGCATAGAGCTGGTGACCTGTCATTGTTAAGTAAACAAAAATAAACCATTCAACTTGGTGAACAAGCAGTTTCCATTCTGTAAAGCGATCATGTGGCCCCTGGCATGCTGCCTTCATGTTTCATCAGACCCCAAATAAAGAGACAAACTGCTGCTGGTGGAGAGCCTGTTTTTCCTTCATGGGCAGGGTCTCTTCTCCACCTGTTTCTGCTGTAGAATCTGCCTAACTATGCACATTAAAATTATAAGGCATTAGGAATTCACCAACCATGTGATCAGTTGCTTTGTTTTCTGATCCTCAGTTTTTTCATTTTCTAAAATCTGCATTCGTAAGTCAGTGCAAGTACATAATGTGTAGTCATGGCATCTGTAGAACCACTTGATGAGTCAAAGACATGTGACAAAACAAGCCTGAGGAGGTTAAATGTCCCCTTTAAAGTAGAACAGAAAGAAGCAAGGTTACAATGTGAAGTCCTGCCAATGTATCAGACTGCATCATTGTACTTGGAAAACAAGGGGTTTCATTAGAAACTTTAATTTGAAAGAATTGGCAACAATGGTTTATAGCACTTCACCAATAAAAAAAAAATACTTGAACATTTATTCTCATCCATTCTGTTAATGAAATTTTATTTGTCCTCACCACAAGCCAGGCACCATTAAAATGGGGCTACAGAAAATCAAAAACACCAATGATAACCTATGCTGGAGAGGTTGTGGAGTAAGGG
>JAQHUG010000094.1:3373569-3400248 GCA_028555095.1 Dicrostonyx torquatus | reverse complement strand
AAAAAAAAAAAAAAAAAAAAAAAAATGGGGCTACAGTGGCAAACATGTCAGATAAAAATTCCTGTGTATCTTAAGGTTTTCACTTGTATGGTTGGTATACAAAACAAGTACAGAATATTGAAACAAATAATTTCAGACACTGCTAAGTCCAACATTCCTCCCACAAATATTTTCATTCTACTTCCAGATGAGGAAAAGAAGGCAGAGACATTAAGCCACTTAACCAGCCAGTGAACTGCTGAGTTGGGCCTAAGATACCACAACTTTTTGACTATGCGTGCAGGCCATGTTCACTCTGTTTTACTGCTTCTTTCTGGTTCTAGTTCCTAGTAGTGTGTAGATATCTTACTCTCTAAGCGCTTAGTTTAGTTAACACTGTCTCTGAAGGAAGATGAGGCTCAGTCAAAATGGTTTGTGACCATAAGATGAGGAGAACTAGACACACAGTCTTTCATGCAGGCCCAGGGTATTTGCTGGTCCACTTGGCTCTATAGTTCCTTGTGAGTAGCCAGGATTGGTTCCTTCACCAATCTATCCTTGTTCCTTAGCATATGCATTGACCTCTAATTAGTGTTTGGTTAAAACCTTTCTTTTTTGAATCTGTGAATGAATGAGAGAACAAGTAAATACAACTTTCAGAAATCTGGGTTTTCATATTTCTGGCAAAGGGAAGCTTCAGCTGCTTTCCCTGAGGACAAGCAGTTATGACAAAAAGAGAACTCTCAATAGAGGAATCTAAAATGGCTGAAAGACACTTAAAGAAATGCTTAACATCCTTAGCCATTAGAGAAATACAAATCAAAACAACTCTGAGATTCTGTCTTATACATGTAAGAATGGCCAAGATCAAAAACACTGCTGACAGCTTATGATGGAGAGGCTAAGGGGTAAGGGGAACACTACTACATTGCTGGTGGGAGTGTAAACTGGTACAACCACTTTGGAAATCAGTATGGCAATTTCTCAGAAGATTAGGAAACAATCTAACTCAAAATCCAGAAATACCACTTTTGGGTATATACTCAAAGTATGCTCAATCATACCATAAAGATATGTGCTCAACTATGTTCATAGCAGCATTATTTGTAATATCCAGTACCTAGGTGCCCCTTGCTTGAAGAATGGATAAAGAAGATGTAGTACTTTTACACAATGGAGTACTACACAGTGGAAAAAATAATGACATCTTGAAATTTGCAGGCAAATTGTTGGATTTACAATACACCATATTGACTGAGGTAACCAGGATCTAGAAAGACAAATATAATATATACTCACTTATAATTGGCTTTTAGACATAAAGCAAAGAAAAACTATCCTGCAATTCACAACCCTGGAGAACATAGAGAACATAGAAGACCCTAAAGGGAGACATACATGGATTTAATCTACATGGGATGTAGAAAAAGACAAGATCCTGAGTAAATTGGGAGTATGGAGCTCATGGGGGAGGGTATAAGAGCAGGATGGAGGAAGGGAGGGGAGCAGAAAAAATATGATGTGGGATTTCACTCTGTATGCTGTGTATATGATTGCTTAATAAATAAAGAAAACTGACTTGGCTTGATAGGGTAGAACAGAACTAGGCGGGGAAAACTAAACTGAATGCTGGGAGAAAGAAGGACAGAGTCAGAGAGAAACCATGTAGCCCCGCTGGAGCCAGACGGAACTTTAGCCAGTAAGCCACAGGCACGTGGTGATACACAGATGAATAGAAATGGGTTAAATTTATATATAAGAGTCAGCCAGTAAGAAGTTAGAGCTAAACAGCCAAGTAGTGATTTAAATAATATAGTTTCGTTGTGATTATTTCGAGGCTAAGCAGCTGGGAACCAACAAGTGGCCTTATTCTTAGAAATATAAAGCTCAATAAAAACAAAACAAAACAAAATAGGTTGGCCTTGACGGGGAGGAAGAAGAGACTGGAGCATTACCACATAAGAAGTGTGATCAGCTCAGATGAAAGTGAAGTGTTTTCCAAGACATATTTAAGAGATGGCTTTTCTTGCTATCTTCCCAACTGAGCTGTGGAAAGGCATTCTTTGTACAATGCACTTAGACAATAAAGAAGCAGTCAACGTGAAACATGATAATTCTTCCCATCCATATAGTTCAAATGCTGTGAAAAACAACATTCTGTTGCATTAGGGCTAGGATTGTTTGGTGTCCTTCAGAAGTCTTGGTAATGCTTGGGTGCTTATGACCCTCTGCTCCATTTAAAAATATTCTATTTTGTAAACTCACTTGGACTAGATGTTTGTGGTATTTGAACAGTCTCTGGAAACTTACAACTGAGTTGAAGAGAGAAAAAGTCGAGTGGATGAAAAAGAAAGCCAATATTCATTAGTTCTTAACCCACTGATACCTGCAGTATCCATAGTAACACTTACTGAGCAAGCTCTACAGTTTCTCACTTATGGGATCACATTATAGTATCTTCTTATCAGTAGTTGTATCGATTAAGGAATCTATTCCATGCTATGTGTTCAACACAGTGCACAGTATGTAATATGTATACATTTCATAACCAAATTAGTTGCAGGCCATAGATTGTCCCTTAAGGTAGTGACAACAACATGGTTATTGAAATTAATTTGAAAAAAAAACACAAATGAGATTAATATAGAGTAATAAAAATATGGGAGAAGGGAAACAATATTTTGTGTTTTTTACAACATCATTGAGATGTAGTTGTTGTAACAAAATGTCTGTTTAAAGTGTAGAATTTGATCAATCTCAGTATACTTACAGAGTTGGATAACTCTCAGAACTATCCAGTTCCAGGATTGTTTTATAATCTTAAAGTCACAATCTTATACCCATAGCAGTCTTTCCACATTCTCTCTCACCTGTGGCCTCTGTGAACTGAATCCACCCTTGGGACTCTATGAACTGGTCAATTCTGGAAATTTTATGTAAATAGAATCATACAGTGTGTGATGTTCTTGACTGACTCTCTTAACACAGAGTTTTCAAGGTTGAAAGATTTATAACAGTAATGCACAATTCTTTATATAGAACTACCTTGATATATGTATCTGTTCATCATTTGATAAACATTTATTTTGTTCCTACTTTTGGCCAATATAAATAATGCTGCTATACATATTCAGATTCAGATTTTCATGTGTCCACATATTTTGATTCCAAAGCATAAGTAAGAATGAAGTTACTAACATCTATAGTGCCTGATTGTACATTGTGATAGGGTATTTGTATGACTTGCTTAATGTGCCCAAAGGGATTTACAAAGTCAGTTGTACCTGTGTATATTCCCACCAGGAGTGCATGGCAGTTTTGATTTTCCAGTGTTTTTGCTAACACTTGTTACTTTATTACTGTTGCTGTTACTGTTATTGTCCTTCAAGTCAGTATGACATGATAGCACACTGTAGTCTTGACTTAAATTTCCATGGAGATTTAACACCTTTAACAACTATTTGTTCATTTGCTTTGGAGAAATATCTAAAACATGCTTATTTGTCTCTTTATTATGAGACTGAAGAATTTACATATCTTTCCTAAAAACTCTTATTAGATTCATGGTTTGAAAATGCATTGCCCACTCTATAGGTTGAATTTTTACTTTCTTTTTTAACTGATTTTTATTGAGCTCTATGTTGCACGAAGAGGAGCGGGCTGTGTCCCACTGTCCAGCTTCTGGCCGCAGGCCTGCTTTTGGTCCTGGATAGCTTATCCCCGAAATAATTACACAAAAACTGTATTCATTTCATTACTGCCTGACCCATTAGTTCTAGCCTCTTATTGGCTAACTCTTACATCTTAAACTATCCCATTTCTAATAATCTATATTAACCACGAGGATGTGGCTTACTGGGAAGATTCTAACCTACGTCCATCTCAGGCCAGAGAAGCATAGAGTCTGCCACACTTCCCTTCTTCCCAGCATTCCATCCTGTCCACTCCGCCCATCTAAGGGCTGCCCTATCAAAAGGCCAAGGCAGTCTCTTTATTTAACCAATGAAAGCAACAGAAATACAGAAGCATCTCCTACACCAGCTCTACATTTTTCTCTGCTCCCCTCCCTGCCTCTCCCTTCCCCTTCAACCCTCTCCCAAGGTCCACATGCTCCCAATTTACTCAGGATATCTTGTCTTTTTCTACTTCCCATGTAGATTAGATCTATGTATGTCTCTCTTAGAGTCCTCATTGTTGTCTGTGTTCTCTGGGATTGTGATTTGTAGGCTGGTTTTCTTTGCTTTATGTTTTAAAACTACCTATGAGTGAGTACATGTGATAATTTCTTAATACTAAAATTTGTTCAACAGGGTTTCCATGCAGCTTGTTACATGATTTACTCCAGAGAACATTTTAAGTTAACTTTTGAAGTTTTTGTGTTCTGTTGTTGCTGGGTGGACGACTGGGTAGACATCTCTTATGTCTAGGTTGTTTTTTTTTTACAGTGTTGTTCAATTCTTTGCTGGCCTCCTTTCTAGTTGTGCTATGCATTATTGAAAATAAGGCATTAAGCTCTCCGATTATTTTTATTGAACTGCTTATTTATCTTCTCTATATACTTTAGGGTCCAGTTTTATGTATATGTTTTATCTTTCTGAGACCTGACCATTTATCATTAAAATATGTTATTCTTTAGCTATAATAATTTTTATCAGAAAGTTTTATTTTATCTGATATTAGCAAAAATCACTGCAAACTCTCTTTTGATCACTATTGACATGTAATTTCTATCCTTTCACTTTTCAACAATTTAGGTCTTAGAATCTACATTGAACCTCTCATAGCTGGTATCCAAATATATCCTTTCTTAATCATTCATGCTGACAATCTGTCCTTTGACTTGACTTTATAACTGTTATCTAACTTGAGGGTTGCAACCTGTGCAACAAGTTACATCTAATATTAATAATATACTATTAGTAAAGCTTGAAATTTCTTTCCAGGAGACAAGTTGTTCCTATGTCCCTATGACTGGCACCTTTTCCTTTTACCAGCATGGCATTTCTGATGGAAATAGCTTCCTCCCCATTTACTTTACACAAAAGTTCATTGAGATGTATATAGATTTTGGTTTTTACAAATCTTGCTATGTAACATTTTGCAGGTTATTCTCATGAAGTTTTAATTATAAAGACAAGTCATATATGAAATCAAAAATCAAAAGTTCATTGTGTTGTTGACTGTTAGATAACAGCTTAACTTTGTTGTGGTTTCCTTGTTCTATTTCTCTTGCTAATGTTAAGGTTCTCTTTGTATTTGGCTTAACACTTTGCCTCTCATTGGTCTGAGTATTATTCTCTTCACTTTCGTCTTGAAGCATTTTCTTACCCACTTTGCTGTAAAACATTCTTTTCAGCATGTTTCTCAATACTTTTGTCACCATTTTTTTCAAATATTCTTTCTATGTTGTTCTCTTCCTTCCTGATAGTGTTGTTATATGCATGTTAGTCTGTCAGTAAGGTATCCCATATTTCTTCAAGTTTCTTCAATTTTTATCATTTTTGTATCTACATTATAAACATATAATATTTGATGATTCTGTATCCAAATTTGCTATTTCTCTGTAGGCTAAAATCTAATTTTGAGCACTTTTAATAATTTTTTAACTGTTATACATTTCAACTACAAGGTTTCTATGTTTTTCTTTAGAATTTCTGTCTCCTGATTGCCATTGTGTACTTATTGAAAATTATTCTTATGATTTTTTATTTTCGATATTTTAGTTTATTTAAAATAGATTATTTTAAGTCTTTACTATTAAGTTTAGCATCTGTGTTTCTTCCTGGGCATCTTTTATGTACATTTAATTATTTTATATTGTTTTATTCTGTGTTTAATATACATTATGTAAAATATACTTAATATATTATATTCAGCTAATTCTTGTGTATAGTGCATATTTTCTCCTTTCTATGCAGGTCTCAGAGATTCTTTACATATTGTCATAACTCTGGACAGAACTTTGCCCTTTTTTGAGACTCATTCTTTCCTGCTCGGGCATTTGTTTACTTATAAAACTGGCTGAGTAATGATTAGGAATTCTGTTTCCACAACATTGTGGAAACTCTAATGATTTTGCTCGTGCTACCTTGTTTTTGTTTTTTAGACTTCTTTCCAATTGGTCAGCTTTAAATTTCTTTAAAAAAATCAGAGGCTGATATCAAGCACCCTCAGTTAGATTTTTACCTTTTATTATTGGATGTGCATGTGGTTTAAATACCATTTCTA
This sequence comes from Dicrostonyx torquatus, assembly GCA_028555095.1. Taxonomy (NCBI): domain Eukaryota; kingdom Metazoa; phylum Chordata; class Mammalia; order Rodentia; family Cricetidae; genus Dicrostonyx; species Dicrostonyx torquatus. The sequence continues at coordinate 3,394,041 of JAQHUG010000094.1, read as the reverse complement.
TAGTATGGAAATTTTATTATTTTTCACACTTTTATCAAAAGATATGTAGGTCTAAAGTTATTTCCCTAGTTCATTTTCTTTTTTAAATTGATTTTTATTGAGCTATACATTTTTCTCTGCTCCCCTCCCTGCTTCTCCTCTCCCCTTCAACCCTCCCCCAAGGTCCCCATGCTCCCAATTTACTCAGGAGATCTTGTCTTTTTCTACTTCCCATGTAGATGAGATCTATGTATGTCTCTCTGAGGGTCCTCATTGGTCTAAGTTCTCTGGAATTGTGATTTGTGGGCTGGCTTTCTTTGCTTAGGTTTAAATCCTTTGTTATATTGGAGATAAATAGGATTTTATTATTAAGGTTGAAATTTTAAGAGTTGCTCCTGGGTCAAGGTATTATATTGTTGAAGCAATATTTGTTCAGTTTATGGTTTTTCAGTTTTTAACTAAGTCTATTTTACTAATGGATCCATATGTACTTTGAGTGATACTTCATAGTAGAGTTTATCTTATATCTTTTAGAGACCATATTTGAGTTCCCACAATTTAACATCTATGCACAATTTTCTACACACACACAATAGCTGGTATGATCCATTAATGACTCAGAGTTATCTTGTTTCTCTGGTCACATTTCATTGCTGTTATTTTCCTTGTTGTGCCCACTATCTAATCATAAAGCTCTCAATTTATTCTTAGTTGACAATGATCAATATGGCTACTGTTGTCAATAAAACCCTGAGCAAGGAACTTCTGCATTCCTTTTCAAAATGAAATGAAAGGTTTTGGAGCTCTCCATTCTAATTGTCTTTCTCTCATTCCACTAACTGTATCAGCATGTCACTGCAGTGTGGTTGAAGGGCAGGGATAGTGATTTGCTTCTCCCAGACTGATTCATTTCCCTGCTCAAGAAGTAGCACATGAATTGATGGTAAATCCTTTTCCAGAATTTAATTGATAATGATTGTATCAATGTTTGTTGTAGCTAAAAACATCACTGTTTTGCTGGATAAAATTTATACCATATAACAAGATATTTCTCTTCTACCAGGAAACTGTGCAAAAGCAAGAATAAAGCTTTATGATTCAGGTTGCAAGAGTAGATAAACTTGGCTAGTGATCTCAGACTAATCTTAATGACACTGAGGATCCCTAAGAGTACATTAGAGTGACAATGGCCTGGGAAGTTCTGTGCTCAAGATAGGCTTCTGAACAATTTAAAAGGATTTTGCCCAAGCGCAGAAAGGAAGGTTGAAAATGCAATCAGCAGCCAACCCAATTCCTTTCAATTCTCATATCCGTAAGATTAAAACTATACTTAGTTCCTGTTAAACCCACATTTACTGTTTGTAAGCACAGAAGCTAGGAAGACTTTATATATTTCTTCAACTAAGAAACCAGAACACACATACATAAATACATTACATACATACATACACACATATATAAATTATACTACAATAATTTATATCCTCATGTTTTTAATATGTGAAAAATATATCTGATATGTAAGAAAAAGTTTTATTTTGAAATGTCTTGCATCTTTTTCTTTGAGTTGCTTAAATGTGTATTTTTAAACAAGTGCATCTTTTGTAAAAACAAAAAAAAAGCAAAGTGGACCTCAGGAGCTAAGGAGTTGCAATTAATCCCTGCACAATAACTTCCTATGTAATATTTAGACTATCTTTTCTTCATTGAGACTGAGCTTATTTTCCTTTATAAAGAAAAATAGAATATTTATGAGGAAATTAATGTTGAATTATGTCATCTCTAAGGTTCCTTCTATCACTCATGCTCATTATTAATGAGTCTTTGTGTGTGTGTGTGTGTGTGTGTGTGTGTGTGTGTGTGTATGTGAAAATACTTCCGGAACATGATATAAATCAAACTTATCTATAAAGTCTCTGAAGTATGACCTCCAAACTCTGAAACCATGAAGACAAGGATGATGGATTTCAATGTAGTTTACAATTTAAGACTGTTGGATCAGAAAACTTATGAATGAAATTGAATGTAATTGTAATACATGTGACAAGGAACCAAATTCTTCTATGTACAAAGATCTCCATCAATCTATAAGAAACAGATGAAGAGCCAAATAAACAAAAACAACAACTGGGATAAGGCCAAGAACAGGCTGTTCACATGGAAACAAATTTAACTGGCCAATAAACATGTGAAACGATGCTCATTTTTACTCACAGTTAAAGAGAGGCAACTAAAATGACACTAAACTATTGTTTTTATCTATCTTATTTATAAGGATTAAAAAGCTTAATAATATCTAATATTTATAATTTTGTCAAAGAAAATGTTATATCAACAAGCTCTTAAAATGTACATTTTTATTTAAATACTTAGCATCTAACAACTTATCTGATGTGCAAAAGCATGCAAGTGAAAATAAACAATTAACTGACAAAATTACATTGGTATAAAAATAATGTCTTCTGTGGAGAGGATTCATTGATCTTGATAAGAAGGCTGTAAGAAATCAAATTATAACAGGAAAATGTAAACATAGAATTCCATGCAAAAAGAAATGAAGCTAAGAACCCACATTATTATTAATAAGACCAAGTGCACATACACAGTAAAGCAGATATAAACAATATTTTAATGAGAAGAGCATAAAACAAAAGCTTAAAATGTATAATGGCCCGTGTTAGTAAGATTGCACTGAAACCAATACAGTCACATATGTTGTTAAAACCATTTTCCAGTTTATAAGATCTTTTAAAAGAACTACACCATGTTCCAAAGAGTCTGTTCATACTTTGCTGCCTAATAATATCACTTCTGAAACTGATCCTTAAAATCAATTCAGCCAAAACAAATAACCGTGAGCAGAGCATACACTCTCACTGTAGCCATAAGATCTAAAAATTAAAAGAGTAACAGCTGTCTAACAGGGAGAAAAACTGGTCAGCACACTGTGGCATACTAACTCTATGGGAAAAATTCCCCAAAAAACTTTTAACATTGATGGAAATGTTCTATATCTGCACTATTAAAAACAGACACATTAGACATGTGTGGCTATTCAGCACTTATCTTGTGGCTAAGAAAACTGAGTAACTGAAAAATTAAGTTTCCTTAATTTTATTTAGTCTAAACTTACATTCAATCAGCACTTTCATTGAGCAGGACACTGGTATTCAAAATACCATTAAAAATTGGAAGCTAAAACATAAAATGTAAAAAGAAAAAATTTTAAAATTAAATTGAAAAGAAATATAATATGATAGAAAACCACATTTTACATAAGATATGGGAATATAATTCCACCAAAAACAAAATAAAAATGAATCTGACAGAATGATTAGCTAGTGATATAATTTCTTTTCTTGGATTTTTCAGTTTTTTAAATTTTTAATTAATTCTTTAAATATATTACAAGGTAAGTTTGAATTTTAACTCATCATATAGAACTCTCAAATATGTATTAATTTTATTAATATTGTTTCATTCAGTTTGTCAGTATTGCCTTTCTTTTGACAGTTACAACTTTTACTCCTTTGCCAGGAGCAAAGAGATGAGGAACCAGTCTTCTCCAACCCTTCCTATACCAAATAATATCAAGTTAAAAACATAGAATTGTTCATGCAAGTTCAAAGCCCGAGTATGTTAAACAGATTATACTAAAATAGAGCAACTATATAGTTAGTAGCACGCTTCTATTAATAACAATGTAATAGAAAAATATTCAATCCTCTTTATTTTGGAATTTTGATGATAGGAGTGGGAACTGCTCCAATTCTCAGTTTTACTTTCCATCTCACAGACTCAAAAGGCAAACTTTCCATGTGATTAAGGCTACTGGAAACAACTCGTTGTGGTTGTTAAGATATTTCTACTGGTCACAAACAATATGAAACTTGATTTATAGATCATGTCTGATTTCATGCTGATTAGTAACCTATGAAAAACCTGTGGCTCTGCTGGGCATCAAACTTGAAGGCTTTGATAAAATTCAAGGTTCTTGTTGGGTCTGGAGCCCTGAGGCCAAATTCAACATGCACATGGACAACTAGATGTGAGTAAAGGATGGTAGCCGCTTGCACGCAAATGGGTGTCCCATTAATCCTAGAGCCAAAATATTACAGGGGAGAAGCCACTGCCCAGGATCTCATGGTTCCACTTGCTTCAGTTGTACGTGGAACTCAGGCCAGCAGAAATTAAATGGCAGTTCATCTGGACAGCTCTGAATGAGCACATGAGTCACAATGGAACCAGAACATCTGGAAAGAGAATGAATTGTTCTCTTTTATTATTTTTACTAATTCCTAACATTTGAATCACACTTTAAAGTTTGAAAAATGCTTTCAACCCATTATCCTATTTTGATGTTCACAACAACCCTGTGAGGCCGGCACAATACTCATTCCATTAGCAACAGCTGCCTCAGAGAGCAATGTTTGTAGAACACATTGTCTTTCAAGAGTACTATCTTGCTTATTCCTCATAACTCAAGGAAGTGGCTAGAAAGTTTCAGTTCCTCGGTTTCTAACTGAGGTAATCACAGATAGAAGAAAGGAGAGATGATCACTGTGGCCTTACTAGTTATACAGTAGTCTTAGGGCCTGAACCTAGTGTTCTAATTCAAAAACACCATGTCATCTCTTTGTCTTTCTGTATGTTGATGATATGCAAGAGAGCCAGTGGAAAACTAAGATCCTCTCACTAACTTAGTCCTGTTTCTAAGCATTTGCAATACTTAGGGCCATCTCAAATACATAGAATTCATTCTTTTCTGCCCAAATACTTCTTAGTTTGGACAATAGCCACCTGAATTACCTCACTATCTCTTGGATTACTATTCTGTGTATCTCTCCCCCAAGTTATCACTATCAGCTGAAAATTCCATGAGGGGATGCCTTCGTTTAAATTCCTCTGAATAAACTAGACTTAACAAAGTGGAGAAATTGACAAGACTCAATAAAATCAAATAATACTTATTGTTTGACAAATTTACATGTTAATCAGTAAACAGGGAAATAGTTTTAAAATTCCTTTTGAATTTATATTTACAGAAGAAAGTTGACGATCTTCTGAGTACTAAATTCGATTCGTATAGAATAAGTTTTGTGACATATTGTGCAGCATGGGAACTACTGTCAATAGAATTATATTGCAAGTTTCGAAGTAACTGATGTTCAATTCTAAATGTTCTCAATACTAAAAGTTGTAAATATATGAGGTGGTGCATATATAATGAACTTGGCGACTATTTCAGCATGTATCCACAATATCAAAACACTACATAGGACCCCATAGTATAAAACTTTTCAATTAACCAAAAATTAATAAAAGAACTTCAGAGAATATTGCTAACTACCTGCAACCCTACATGAACAACATTTAACTGCACTCTATTTCCTTGAACTCAGGTTCCTTTCCTCTATCAACTCATTCCAAAATCCTTTTCTTACCATGTTTCCTGTCAGAATTAGTCACATATTCACCATCTTATAATTGATCTTATAATTGCATATAGCATTTCTTTGGTCCCATCATTGTTAACAGAATATCCAGCACAATGCCTACTACATATTATACACCCAACACATACTTGTTAGACTGATTCATCTCAATGATGTAGAGCTCTCTCACGCTACCACACAAACAATAAGATACGTCTACTTTGGGACAAATATGAACCAGTAAAACTCAATTTGATGAAATGTCGAGTCTAGTCCCTCACCCATTACTGAATAGACAGATGGATATTATATGGTTTTCCTGAGTTACCCCTTTGGCTGAGTGTCAGCCTTAGATACAAGAAAGGGAAAACTGCTTTTCTCAGACAAATGAATGGGCCAGATGAACATTTCATAGCCTGTAGAATGCCTGTAAAACAAAATGGCAAACTGCTCTACAAATGCTTTCTCATAAAAAATGCTTCAGGGTGGAATGGATACACACATGCAAGCAAAGTTGGCCCTCCAGAAAGTCTGTGCACAATGAAAGTGGAATCGTCTAAGTAAAAACAGTGAGTCATCCCATAATCATGCACACAACTCTAGAAACTAGGAGACAATTCTAACCGTATCCTCTCTAACACAGGCCACTGGGAGAAACCACTGGGAGTGCCTGAGGCTGCCACCTTGGTGTTTTCTAATACATCAAGGTTTTTACCAAACTAATTCCCAGGAAAGAAAATGGTTTCTTAATCATTTTTGGTCTTCATGTAATCAGCTTCAGACCACAAAATCCCATTTTGAAATTGATCACTAAGGAAAAAAAGTGATGGATTATTTTTAAAGTGCTATGACATTGAATTTTAGAAACACTGTCTAGTGTTTTGCTAGTTATCACATTATTTCATTGCCTATTTATCATGACCATGTCAAGATCTCTTTTCAAACGGAGGACAGAGACAAGCTGCATAAAATGCATTGTGTTACAAGTATAAAAAGAAAAAAAATTGAAAGATTAGCATGAAGGCAAGACAAAGTAAGGAATAAGAGGATTAAAAAGTTTTTGAAAAGGTCCTGTGGAAATTCTACTACCATAGAAAATTTTACAAGTACGTCTACACACACACAGGATGAGTAAAATCTGGAGTTATAGTATACTTACACACTGATTCCCCCACTAGATACCACAAGTTAACAAATAAAAATCCCAATGCCAGGAATGGGTTACCTTCTATGAAGTTTTTGTCATAGGTGTCCTACAGACCCCCAAACATTACAGACTGTTGTTAATGTTCTTGACTGTCTTCAGAACTTGACAGTTAGACCCCACTGAGGAAGATACTATATCCATGAGCCATCCATCATAAAGAACTCAAGCTTGTAGTGACCTGAAAATTTCATCCCTGCTGACTAGCTTTCAGAGTGTTAGAAGGTGCTATGTATGCTAGCAGAGGAGAAAAGGAAGCATCAGTCTTATCCAACTGTGAACTCTGGAGGCTACAATGACTTGCATGGCAAGACATGCCACTGGTGAAATAGTGAATTAAAACAATTCACATTGACTTATCTTTAGTTCATCTTTCAACTCTCATTAGATAAGCTTCTATTTGTAATGGATGATGATTTATAAAGAGATTCACAATTCTTCAAGCTGCAGAAAATAAGGATACACACACACACACACACACACACACACACACATCCTTCATCCAAAGGATGAAGTCATTAAGGGAGGGTTAAAAAGACTGTAGGAGACAGAGAACAGAGATTGTTTATTCCAAACATGACAAAGCAATTGCACATATCAACACATAGCAGTTATAATAACATGTACAAGATCCATGCAAATTAAAGGCAGACAAAAATCTCAGCAAGAGAAGAAAAGGCGGGACAAAATCCCATCCCTATTTGAGGAGCTATTTGAAATTGAGAGCTGCTAGGAGATGGTGATTCAGTTTTCTTTAAGGATGTAATCAAGCGACAGTGGATGGCCACACACCCGAGAGTAGATAAGCAGCACAAACTAGACTTGATGGGTTGAAAAGGAGAAGAGAATACACTTCTGAGTGAGTAGGGGTATATGGGAGGAGTATGAATGTGCTCTAAATACACTATACAAAATTCTAAAAGAACCAACAAAGCACTATGGAAAAAAAACAAAGAAAACAGACAAAAATTATCCTGATTACTTAAGTTTCTTTAGCTGGTAGTTGAATACGTTCATAATAAACTGACTTTCTTTTTGTCTTTAATTTTTTTGTCTATTCACTGTAGATGGTACTATATTACAGAATGACATTTTCATTGAAGTATAGATTGCAAATTGAGCATATTATCTCTGGTGCACGTTTCCTTCTCCTGTCATACCTTCTGTCTCTCCAGTTAGTCCTCTTTGCTCCCATACAGAGCTTCAATTTTATTTTATCTTCCTGTCATATATATACATGCCAAATCCTAACTATTCTTTTTTTAATAAAAGGTGCATTATCTGTGTATGTGTATATGCATTTGTCTCTCTGTGGCTATGCATACATGCCTGTAGGCACCAACAGAGGCCAGAGGAGGGAGTCTGTGCCTGAACTCTGTGCTACAAACAGAATTTAATGTTTTTCTAGAAAAGCAGTAAGTTCTCTTAACCAGTAACTCTTGTCTCTAACTCCTGAGTATTCTTTTTTTTAATGTTAAGGATTTATATTTCATTAAGATGATTTTCTAATTAGTGAGAAATTCCTATATTTAATAGGCTAAATATATGTGTCTAACATAATGGCCAGTTCACAGAGAGCTTCCGTCTTTGTGCATAAAATAACTCCTATTTCGGAACAGATTTCTCCTCTATTGCATTATAAGATACCTGAGGACAGAGAACACGGTAAGTTTTTTTCCCATTATCCATAAAGTTTACAGAATTTCAGATACTGAGTATCATTGTGGATAGCCAACTTCTCAAGCACTATATTTTGTCTGCTATAGTAGAATGGTAGAACGACCTGAATATCCCATGATAACATTTTGGGGGAAGTCTAACGTGGTCTAATTTATATTCATTTACTATTCAACTATCAAGCAGATTTCTGTGTGTGAAGGACAATCAAGATTATTATTAATATCACCAAAACAATTACACAAGTCAACCACTACTTGCTATATTAAACAACTACAGCTTCACAGCATTATAGATCATGTCCATTATATTATGCAAAGAAAAATTTCAAATGAGACACAAGGTAAATACCTTGCCTTTTATAGTAAATATACTGTTCTTATTGTTCCATAACAGATAATCACAAAATTAGCATTTTGATACATTACCTATTCATTATATCACAATTTTGTAGAATTCTAGATTTTAGCTAGGCTTTATTCTCATAGTCTCATAAATAAAGAGTCAATATGTTTATAAAACATGACCTTTAAGCAGAATTTTTAAGTTGTTGACTGAATTAATTTCCTCACAGGTGTAGCTAAAGAGGTCTCCATTTTATTGCTAGAGGATTTTACTAAAGAATACTTATAAATACTATTGTCCATATGCCCCCACTTATATCTTCAAGCTAGTACTGACACAATACAAATCATCTCCTAAGTTTTGAATCTCTGACTTTCTTTTCTGTCACCCCATAAATACTTTGTTTATTTTTTTGGTTGTGAGCCTAGCCTTTAATGGCTGAATCAGAGATCCACAGCCAAGCACCAGGCTGCCAAGCTATGGGAATCTAGTGAAAGAGAGGGAGAAGGGATTATATGAGCAAGGGGGTGTGTGTCAAGATCATGATGGAGAATCCACAGAGAGAGCTGAAGGAATCGAGCTTGTGGAAACTCATGAACTCTAGGGCAACAGCTGGGGAGCCTGCACGGGACTGAACTATGTCCTCTGCATGTGGGCAACAGTTGTATAGCTTGGTCAGTTTGAGGGGACCCTGGCAGTGGGACCAGGATCCATCCATCCCTGAAGTATGAGCTGGCTTTTTAGACTCCAATTTTCTAAGTTGAGATACCTTGTTCTGTTTAATTCTGGGATAAGGGACTTGGTCCTACCTCAACTTAATGTACCTGGTTGGCTTTGTTGATTCCCCATGGGAAGCCTTACACTTTCTGAGGAGTGGATGGGGGATGGTGGGTGGAAGAGAGAGGAGGGGAGGAAGGGGAAACTGTGGTAGGTATGTAAAATTAATAGAAAATTTGTAATAAAAAATGACTTTCCTTTTTAGTACTTGCATGGTCAGTTTTTGGTTATATAAAGTAAAACTGTGCCATATATCAAAGGCAATTATGGGAGTGATACTATATTCACAGTATAACCTTTATTTACACAGAAGAATATCATATAGGAAAAAGTAATTAAATTTATATTAAGTTTTTGCTTTCTACAATAAAGTGAAGCCAACATTTTTTTTATTTTTTTATTGTTAAAAACAAAATTTACATTTACTCCCCTTGTTCCCGGTCCTCCCGCTCCCCCACTACCCCACCACCCCACCATCCTCCCCCTGCTTCCTTAAGATGGTGCAGGATACCCTGTTCTATGGGGAGCCCAAGGCCCTCCCCCCTCCATCTCAGTCTAAGAAGATGTGCATCCATATAGAATAGGTTCCCAAATAGCCAATACATGCAGAAGAGATAGGTCCCAGTGCCATCATCGTTGGCCTCTCAGTCAGTCCCCGCTGGCAGTCACATTCATAGAGTCCAGTTAGGTCATTTGCTCATTCAGTCTTGGTCCAGCTGGATTTGATGAGCTCCCAATAGATCGAGCACACTGTCTCTGTTGGTGGGCCAGTCCCTCATGGTCCTGATTTCCTTTTCATTTTCTCCCTCCTTCTGCTCTTCCACTGGACCTTGGTAGCTCGATCCCTTGTTCTGATGTGAATGTGGGTCTCTGGCTCTATCTCCATTCATCATGCAAAATTTCTATGGTGACGATTAGGATATTCAACAAAGTAACTATGGGACAAGTTCAGTTCAGGCACCCACTCCTCTGCTGCCCAAGTACCTAGTTGGGACCTCCCTATGAATGCCTGGGATCCCCTCAAGAGACAAGTCCCTTGCAAATCTTAAAAAGACTCCCGTTAATGTAGATATCTTATTCCCTTCCCCAATAACCATCCTTCCTGCATCTCCACCCTCCCCCAACCCCAGGCTCTCTGCGGTTCTTCCTTTCTCCCTTCTTCCCCCTCCCTTTCACCTCCCCCCTCCCCCCATCCCAACTCCCACCCCCATCCCCACACCCGTGCTTCCAACTTTTGTCTGAAGGTTTTGTTTGCTTCCGACTTCCAGGAAAATCTTTATATGTTTTTCTTTGGGTTCACCTTGCTATTTGAAGCCAACGTTTTAAATTATGCATGTCAGACAAAAAATTCTTAAAAATAAAATTCAACCTGGATTAAAAAAAGTTTTGTCTTTATTCACTTGGTGGAAATGGTTTGATATTGTAATAAGTATGAAATAGCAACTTTTATATTTAAAATTATGTGTGATCATTTAAAATTTCCAGAAAATATTATAGACTTTATAGCTTTGCCTCATTCTTGACTTATTGCCATATTCTGTAAAATATACAATTATAGTCAGGGCAATAAAAAAAAATTCTGCATTAGTGTGACTATTATCACCATATCACCATAATAATATTTCTAAAATGTAAAGCTGAGGCTCTAATAAGGTGTACCTTGCATATGGAAACCTTTACTCCTCTTGGAACTTCAGTTTCCAAACCCATAAGATGAGGAGATGGATTGAATTATATATACATTCCTGCTTCTTTTAAATAGTTTATACTCCTATTTAATATTCATTAATTAATGTTATTTATTATATTATATAATCTAGGGTAAAGGTGTATTTCATGACAGAAATTATAAAAGGAACACTAATGGAGGAAGTAGTCACATCAATTATTGAGCATGAATTAGGTCCTTTCCAGTGTTCCACAGATCTACAAAGAAAAAAATGATAAGTCTGAAAGTATCAACTATAGGCTCAAGAATTTTTTTGAACAATTCAGTAGCTAGGTTGATGATCATCTACTGCATACTTAACATTTCCTGATGCAAGAGATTTTCAATCATTGGAAGACAGGTTGCATGATATAGTTGACATTTACAACTGAAATTTCATGTGAAACAGAAAAATACATCTTTGATAAAAATTAAATGCTATCAGAAATAATGATGAAAGACATATAGCAATTATTATCAGTTAAAGGACAACTGTACTGGAGAAGAATCATTTGAAGAGAAAATTGCAAAGTGTGATTTTTTTCTCCAATTTATGAATAATGAGAAAAGAGAGCAGACTTTTATCTGCTACATAATTCGGTATCTCATGCATTTTCTTTACAATATGATTGAAATAACTCATCTAGCTTCTGCAAAAACAGAGTTTACAACTGAAATTTCATGTGAAACAGAAAAATACATCTTTGAAAAAGACTTCCATGTTATCAGAAAAGTTTCCACATGTAAGCAATTTGTGAAAGAATCTCCTTCCCAAGTGACTCTTGCATGCAATCCCCAATTTAATTTAAAACTGGCAATGAATCAGGATATTTTAGTATGAAAATTTATAAATAGTATTTTAAAAGTTACAAAAATAACTTACAACTGTCATCTTAAAACATCAAGTAGCACAGGATGTAAAAAGTGAGGAACTTGTTTCTACCTAACTTTTCATTTGCTTTCCATGGAGGATGTACCTTTTAAACCTAAGGCACATTTTGTCATAATTCTTTTGTAAATGTATAAACATATGGCTATATGTACTTTTAAATGTAGCAATTTCTGTTTATAAATGTCAAACTATAACAAACAATGAAAAACCTGTTGTTCTCACTTGACTATAGAATAGCATGTAGCTAAATACACATTTTCTTGATGTAAGAGCTGCATAAGACTCCACATGGACATTCTGTGATTTATTCAACAACTTCCCCCAAGCAACAACATGTAAAAATCATTAGTTTGGACTTAAAAGTAAATAAAGAACTCTTTCTGAAATTCCATTTAGCTGCAAAGTCATTTTCAAATGTATTAATCAATACTGTGAAATATCTACAAAGAAATATGTACACGCAGTTCTTTGTGGTAGAAATTGGCTTTAAAATTGAATTAATTTGTCAAATCAAAACATTCTGAACTCTTATTATTTGTATTATATAGTAAATATTGATTCAATCATCAATTAATATGGAGGTTAGGTACTGGACTAGGTACAGGATAGAAAAATATGGAGGTTCAGAGGTCAATAAAGTTTATTTCTTTCTCACCTTAAGAACAAACACAATATTAAGCAGAAAACAAATAGAAGTTTTAACTTTCCAAATACGATGCTGCCCAACAGCCTAAATCTATTCTGCTGTGGGAATGCTTTTGAATCCTGTAAAGATTTGTCACTTGTATTGATTTAATAAAATGCTGATTGGCCAGTAGCCAGTCAGGAAGTATAGGTGGGGCTACCAGACTAGGAGAATTCTGGAAAGAGAAAAGGCTCAGTCTGCAGTTGCCACCCAGACAAAGCAGAAGCAAGACGAAAATATTGCACTGAGAAAAGGTACCAAGTCATGTGGCTAAACATAGACAAGAATTATGGGCTAATTTAAGTTGTAAGAGCTAGTTAACAATAAACCTTAGCTAATAGGCCAAACAGTTTATAATTAATATAAGCATCTGTGTGTGTGTTTTGGATTGAACAGCTGTGGGACCAGGTGGAACATAAACATCCATCTACATTATTCCTCCAAACTAGTCTCTGAAATCAAATACATTCTCAGAGTCTGATTTCAACAGTATATGCAGTGTGTTAGCAGTAAAAAAAAAAGAGATCAGTTTATACTTATAATCCACTATAGCATATGGATAAATAGCTGTATTCAGTCTAAATGCATAAGAACATTAGCTACATAATTTGGAGTTGAGTTGATAATTATCAAAACCATAAATAGATAAAAAACAGAATATATAGGAGCAAGTAATGGCACACACACACCTTATCAGCCTCCTCAGACATAAATATGTACTTTTTAAAATGAGTACTGTTCCTGGTTTCCTTCTAGTTACCGCCTACCTTCATTTCCACTCCCATATTTCAAAATTCCCCTCAAACCAATGACTGTATAATAAAACAGCATGGGTTTAGGTTAAGCTATTTGATGGAAAGGATTCTACTCTATCTATAGCAGGGGCTCTGAAGAAATGTTTGTTAAGTCAATTGCCATCATACTTCTTTTGAAATCACAAAAAGATATTCTGTGTTTCAATATCTGCCCCCTGCATGAAAAAGAAAGAGCAAAAGAATGGAACATAAAAATTGAGAGGAGAAATGTTGGAGGAGGGCCGCTTGTTGGTTCCCGGCTGCCTGGCAGCTTAGACCCAAAATAATCACACAGAAACTATATTAATTAAATCACTGCTTGGCCCATTAGTTCTAGCTTCTTATTGGCTAACTCTTATATTAATTTAACCCATTTCTATTAATCTGTATATTGCCACATGGCTGTGGCTTACTGGGTAAAGTTCCCAGCATCTGTCTCTGGTGGTGGCCCTATGGCTTCTCTCTGACTCCCTTCTCTTTCTTCCAGCATACAGCCTAGCTTTTCCCCACCTAGTTCTGTTCTGCCCTTGCCATAGGCTCAAAGCATTTCTTTATTCATTAAACAATAAAAGCAACACATAGACAGAAGGACGTCCCACATCAGAGGAAAGGAAGAGAGGCAAAGGTAGCAGAAGCATATACCTAAGAAAAAGATTGGAACCAAATGATTTTATATTCACAAAATAGTATTTGAACTAATTCCCAAGGATGAATAGTATCCTTATTTAAACGTAAATCGGCACAATCCCTAAGCACACTTTTAATATCTGTCCTTGGTAATTGTAGTCCTCAACTCATCAAGGAGACTTTTCTTTGCAATAGACCGAGACTGTTATAGAAAACCACAAACAAACTGCAGAGTTGTGAAGCTGAGTCCCAACAAATTTTGCATACAAATCATTCCTGTACCTAGTCCTAGGGAACATTGTGAAAGAGGGTTATATACTGGAACAGGTTATGGTTAGCTTCTCTGTTGCCTGCTTGTGTCATTATGAACCAGGACTTTTGATGCAGAGAAATATAACATAAACATTAACCAATTGTTTTCTCCTATATGGTAAACAAGCATTGAAAGAGAAAATGTGAAAGTAGAAGGGGGATGGGATGGACCTGTGGAAGGTGATGTAACAAGAGAGGGGAGTATGGGACAGGTTATGATCCAAATATATAATGTCATGGTAATAGCCACAATTTTGTGATATTGATATATACTAAAAAATTTAAAAACAACCAAAATTATCATGAAATAAATTCGAAGTATCAAGATCAAAAATACTCCAAAACACAAGTAAAAATTATTTTTACATATGTGCATTTGTGTGTGTTTGTGTGTGCTATAAGTATATGTATGTATGTATTCATCTATATGTGTGCATGTATGTGTGGAAAACAGGTGTTGACAGTTGTCTTCCCTAATCACTCCCTAACTCAATTTTTGAGACAGGATCTTTCACTGAACCTGGAGCACATCTATTTGGCTAGGCTACCTCATTACTGAACTCTAGGAATCCATATAACTCTATCTTCCTACTAAATTACTTTTCTAATCAGAGTAAAAAGAAACTACTATCAAATCCTGCAAAGGCAAAAGGAAGTATTTATTTAGACAATGGATATTTATCACATTTTGTATTCCTGTCTCCAATTCATTTCATCTCAATTTGCAAAGTCATGTCTGTATGGAACAATGCTGGCCAATAAAAGTCTTTAATATTCATTATTTAATTCAGATGTTAGTAGAATTTATAGTGAAGTTATCATGATTGGTACTCCTCCCCCATTTCAAAGGTTAGTAGTCAATGGTTCAAATGAAGAATTAATTGCTAAAGTCCTGAAATGATGGTTAAGCTGGTAGTAAAAACACTCAGGACCTCAAACTGCTATCCAAGTATTCTATTCCTGAAACTGGTTGCTTTTCTACCAAAATTATGTGATATTTAGATATATTAAATAATTTATATTATATTAATATGTTAAAATAATTTTATTTTAATAATATAAGTTAAATATATTAAAATAATTTTTATCCCCAAACAAAGGATACCCAATTATAAAGTGGTAGTTGTATAATCCTACTTTCCCTTTTAGAGCTGGCTACCCTGAAATAATCTAGCTTAACTACAGAATATGTCCACAGTTTCTAGGCCATGACAAAGAGCTCTGTATAAAAAAGGATAAAGCATCTAGTCCCAGGAAAAGTTACTAGAGACATTCATTAAGGCACTGTGAGAGAAATGTTCTCTATTCAATGTCATGACCTCTAGAAAAACTTGCATCTCTACTTTTCAAGGAACCCAAAAGTTTGGCTCCAAGAGAGCAAATCATAACAGAGGCCAGGCTGTGGTGAAACGAACTTCAGGAATTAATTTTGGATGACCTAAGGAGCTAACGTTCCCAAGGACATACATGTTCTACTAATGGGTACGTATACAATTTGAACTGAACTCAAAAGCAGTTGAAAGAGCGTGTGTATGTATCTGGGAGTGGGGCACAAATGGACATTGCAAGCTGGGTCATGAGACTTTAAGAAATGTTGAAGACCTGAGTCTTGGCAAGCAGCCACATTCATTCACTTCAATGTTATAGAAAGCTGTTTTGGGGAAGAGGAGAGCAGTTTTCACAGAGGAGTATGTCTAAAGAGCCTGAAATGTTTATGAGACTTGCTAATCAAAAAAAAATACCTGTTGTCTGTCATTCAAGACAATTAACAGAGGCTCTTCCTACATTTCAACAAATTTACTTTCTGAACAAGTTGCCACACTGAATAAACCTTTTTATGTTTGCGCAATCAGAACAAGCTACTTAACTGTTTCTATCCCTGTGCAATTGGCATGACCTCATCTGTATACATTGAGTGTTTGGCATGTGGTACATAAAGAGACAGGGAGTTAAAATTGCTTCTCTTAAAGGAATTTTCACTTTCCAGTGCAAAGCAGGGATTACTTTATGTTCTGAACTACCTGAGAAGCTATTTCTTATGATTCTTCAAGTGAATGGCCTGTAGCTGTGACTCAAACAGTTTCTCTAGAGAAAGGGAGTATAATGGACATTACTCACTTATCTACATGTGCTTAATATAAATGGGATAAGATCATGTAGAATGATAATCTAATTATTATCTGAGTAGTTTTTTTTACAGTTTAGGAGACCTGCCTACACATACCCTGACAACACCAAAGAAGATAGACACCTCAAAGAATACAATTTACTTAAGGAGTAGTCTTGGTTCAGTAGCTGAAAAAGATCAAGGTAAATTAAAAAAAACATTTATAAAGTGATACATTCAAAATAATTGAGCACATAATTTAAGTTGTTCTATAATATGGATTTTTGAATGATATTCCTTGTGTATTATTAGGTTAAACAACAGAAATTAGTTGGAATAGAAAATAAAACGCATTTTCTAGAAGACATACAAAGGAAGAGTTACAATATTTTTTTTTTGTTCTGAGAAGAAGGAGATGATTAAGGTATTTTGTATGTTTATATAATTTTCATATTTAGAAATTCTTTAAGACTACAAACTGAAGTTATAATTTTTCAAGTAAAGAGATTATATGGGCATGTTAATTGATTTCCTGAGGTTGATAGAGCTGACAAATGGTTCTAGATTTCCTGAAATACTGTGTTTGAATTGTTAAGAGTCACAATAAGAAAATTGTGGTTACTTCAGTCTTGGTTGTTAGGACCAACTTGCTGTTCTAGTTTCTCTTTTGCACTGCCAAAGCAGCTTAGAGAGAAAAGGGTTTCCTTCATAGTAAATGTTATTGTCTATCACTGAGTGAAGTCAGGGCAGGAACTAAAAGCAGAAACCATAGGAAATTCTGTTTGATGGCTTGTGCTCTGGTTCTGTTGACTGGCCAATGCTTACAAGGTTTTCTCTACAGCCAAGAACATCTTCTTCATGTATTGCCACTGACAGTACGGTGGGTGCTTCTACAATCAATTAATAATCAAAACAACCACTCAGAGAGATGTTCAGAGACCAATCTGATCTAGGCAAGTTCTTAATTGAGGCCTCTCCTCTCAGAAGATTCTAGGCAAGCTGCCTATTAAGGCTAAGACACTGGTGAATTGTAGGATATTTACTAGCATGTTCAGTCTGTATTCACTGGAAGCTAGTAGGCCTCAACAAACACAGCTCCAGACACAGAGGTAGGAGGGAAAAAATTAAACCACTAAACTGTACTACTGTGGTAATCTAGTTTGTTTTAGTCTCTGTCTTTAACATGTTTTGACTCCGACAAAAGGAGGCTTTTTCATTTTTTGAAAATTTCATGCATCTGAACATATCTGTCCCTCACTCTTTCAGTTTCTCCCAGGGAGCCTCTTCATGCCTCATCTCCCATCAAACTGTATGGGAATACTAACTGGACCCTGTGGGTTTAAAATATACAAAGGGATAATTTTTCTTTTTTATTGAAAATAGGGTCTTCTCTCATACAATAATACATCCCAACCACAGTTTCCCATGACATACAGAAGCCAGAGAAAAACAAGGAAAAGAGGGTTTTTCCAGCTGCCTAAGAATAATACAATATGAAATGCTAACAAGTAAATAATTTATGTGAATAGATAAAGCACTCATATCCATGATTTCAATTACCAAACCTTCAAATTTTTCATGACCTATGATAGTACAAAATGAACAATGAAAAAACACATAACAAACTTTTTTAATGAATATCTATAATTCCATGGGATATATGCAACAATACAATAAAGACAAAAATAATTTATAACATCTTTTACCTAAGTTAAACTGAGAATAAAGATAGCTTTATAAAACTTAGAGTGTATATTCAATTGTTCGGTACTTATAAATGACATAGTCTCATAAAAATTTTTTAAAATATATTTTCTAAAATGGGTCACAGAAGGTCCTGAGTTTGTCAACTTATTGGCAAAGTTTTAAAAATAGAATATGAATTTTTTCAAACCTTTTATTAATGACAGCACCTATTAATAATCCTTCCAATAGGGTTTGTATGAAATATCGTGACTAAAACGTTTAAAGAAACTTGCTTCAGGATGTTTTAGTGCAAAGTCAAGCACTGCTAAATATCTCTTTAATACATATTTTGACTGTATGCCTGGAAAAATAGTTCAACTGGTACAAAAGAGGCATGCATGTTATACGATTACCCACAAGTACTTGTTGGTTAAATTTAAGGCCTGCATCATGAGATGGAACCCACGCCTGACACCTTCAATGAGGCCAAGAATCTGTGGCTAGATAGATAGATGATGTGTCTAGGGAAAAAACTGATTATTATCATTCTGCTAAATGAGCATACAAATCAAACAACTTCCAGTGACATATTACAATATCCATAGGTCAGCACACAACTCGACCCTCAGCAGAGAATCTTCCAGTAGATGGGAATCAATACAGAGTCCTACAGAATGTGTATGACATTCAGAAAGTGAGAGTCTGTGGAGTCTTCAGCCCTAAACCGGAGGTTGCTATCTTCCTTCTTCCCTCAGAAGAGGACATAGAGAAATTGTAAGGGCTAAAGGTGTTGAATGATGACTTCAAGGAAAATACAATTTCTGGGCACAACAGGGCAATGTACATACAAAATCACAGCTGTGACAAGATACAAAAGATCTGCACAAGTTCAAGGCAGACAAAATCTCAGCATGGAGGAGGGAAAATGGGCATGAAGCCCCACACCTAGGTCAAGAGCCATTGTCATTTGATTGCTGTTGGGAGAAGGAAAGTCAGTTTTCTCCATGGAGTCATACCTCATGTCATAATTTATTTTTTGTCATCTTGTCACACCTTAGAGTCATCTAGGAAGAGAGAACCTCAGTTGAGAAAATACTCTCCTAAGACTTGCCTGTGAGAAAGAGTGTGTTATATAACTATTATATAGTATTATATAACTATATCGTATTATATAACTAATAAATGATATGAGAGGTCCTAGTCCTGCCCACTGTGGGTTATTACAGCACTTATTAAGGCAGTACAAGAAAGCAAACTGGACAAGCCAGGAGGAGAAAGTCAGCAAAGTGTTTCCCTATGGTCTCTGCTTCAGTTCCTGCCTACAGGTTAATGCTTTGAGTTTTTGCCATAATTCTCTCAATGATTCTGTAAACTAAAATAAATCCTTTCTTCCTCAAGCTGCTTTTAGTTTTGGTGTTTATCATAGAAATAGAAAGCTAACTAAGAAATTGGTATAACATCCAGGAGGAATAGTTAGCCAACACAAACTGGACTCCGTTGGGGGGAGTGGCAGGGGGAGAAAGAGAGAGAGGGGGATGGAGAAGAGAGAGAGAGGAAAATAAAGTAAAAGTTAGATGGGTGAAGATGTTGGAGGGGCTGAGTTAGAATTCTCAAAGAATTAATAAAAATTATTTTTATTAACTAGATGAAGACATATTTTACTCTATTCTAATATAAAAATATTATAAATACTTGATTTCTTGGAGAAAGGTTATGTTCTATCATACAAAAGTAGTACAAAACATCCATAACTTCTCCATTACGCTGAAAATAATTATCCTCCTAAAGTCTGAGAATGATCTGAAATCATCAAATTATTGTCAGCTTCCTGATTAAAGGTCAGGAGTTAATAGAAAGAAACCATTGTTTTCTGGAATATTACTCTAGAAATTAATTATCCATTGCCTTTAATTTAGTGTGTTTTCTAAAAATAAAAATCAGGTATGTTGCAAAAAATCATGTGAGTTGCAACAATACCGTCAACATTATAAAAATATTAATTCCGTTTTTGAAGAAAAATTTTTATAATTAAAAAGGAATCTGCTACAGGTTGACATCCAATTATGCCAGCACCATTTGTTAAAGATGCTTTCATTCTTCCATCATATACCTTTAGCTTCTTTGTCAAATATTAGGTGTTCATAGGTTTGTGGACTAATATCCGGAACTTCAATTCGATTCCATTGGTCAGTGTCTCTGTTTTTATGCCAATACCAAGCTGTTTTCAATACTGTAGCTTTGTAA
>JAQHUG010000094.1:3350770-3372654 GCA_028555095.1 Dicrostonyx torquatus | reverse complement strand
GTCCCATAGTTACTTTGTTAAATATCTTGATCGTCACCATTGGAATTTCTCAGGATGGATGGAGATAGAGCCAGAGATCCATATTCACATCAGAGCAAGGGATTGAGCTACCAAGGTCCAGTGGAAGAGCAGAAGGAGGGAGAAGATGAGCAAGGAAGTCAGGACCATGAGGAACTGGCCACCAACAGAGACAGTGTGCTTGATCTTTTGGGAGCTCATCAAATCCAGCTGGACCAGGACTGAATGAGCATATGGCCTAACCGGACTCTCTGAATGTGGCTGTCAATGGGGACTGACTGAGCAGCCAATGATAATGGCACTGGAACCTATCTTTTCTGCATGTATTGGCTTTTTGGGAACTCATTCTATATAGATGCACATCTTTGTAGACCGAGATGGAGGAGGGAGGGCCTTGGGCTTCCAAGAGTGCAGGGTATCCTGCCCCACCTTATGGAAGCAGGGGGAGGGCGGTGGGGTAGTGGGTAGTCGGGAGGGCTGGGAACAAGGGGAGTAAATGTAAATTTTTTTAACAATAAAAAAAAGGAATCTGAACTTTTAAAATATTTTCTAAAAGAGGTAACAATTCTTTTGTCTGTCTGACAAAATAATGTGGTTCTTTTACATAGATTGTTAAGTAACTTAAAAGAAACAGTGTGGATTAGGGTAAGTGCGGAGGATCTGGGAAGAGTTGGGGAAAGAGAAACCATATTCAGAATACATTGTCCAAAAACATCTATATTTAGAAAAACAAACAAACTTCAGAACTGGCTAAGAAGTTCAGAAATTTAAGGTGGGGAAAACCTCCAGAGAAGGGATCATTTGTGCTTCAAAAAAAGATAATAATTGTGAAAGAATTCACATATGAAGAAGGCTATGTTATTCCCCTTGTCCTTTTACAAGCTAAAGTAAGAAGTATACAGTGTTAACAATGGTGAGACACTGTATCTTTGGCGCCTACATTTGTTGGGGCAATGTACTCAAGTAGATAGGGTCAGAGAGCATTATCAAAACAGAGTTAGCTGTACTGTTAGTTATGCATTCTTCTTCATTGGCATCATTTTATGATTTTTGTTTTAGGAAAGAAACACCAGTGTCTGGTTTCCTTGGACTTTTAATGTTGCTCTGCTACAATTTATCCATTCTTTTATGCTATCCAAACAATAGATGCCACAAAGCTGTTACTAACAATGACTCAGTCATTCATTAGTACAGTTTGGAGAGGTAGCTAATTTCACTGTTCTCTTTAGGGTTCTTTCAAGGCTCTATTGTGATAAAATATAACATAACAATCTTTATAAGTACTCGATGCTGGATCTGAAAGTAATTAAGTAATTGATAGTCATATAAGATAGTCTTCACTCTTGCTGCAACACCTAGTACAGTAAATAAAATACTTCCCCTAAAAATATTGTTAACACGAGTACAGAAATCAACAAGGAACATGATACGAAATATAATAACATCCCTTTCCAAGTTCTCACATGTGACAGTTGTTTGAAGGGAATGCCAAGTTCCTCCAGACCTTGTAAAAGTGTTCATCGTATAGTAGAAGTGCTCCTGAATTGTAAGTGACATATATAGAACCACGTTTAAGAGCAGTCAAAAGACTCCCTTTTAAAAACTATTTCATCCAAAATTCTTTTCAAAACTGAAATGTGGCAGTCTTTTGTATAAATCTGCATTGTCCTATATTTACTTGGAATGTGAAGTATCTGTGGTGCTTATGTCCCTATCTGTTGGTTACCCCAAGTCTCTGCCAACTCCACCTACAGTAGAGGCTATAGTTGGTAAACCTAGATCTTCAAATTTCCACATTAACATAAAGTGACTGATTTCAGTGAATATTTCAACCACATGTTTCTTATTAATACGCCTATGGCCAGTCACCTGTAAGAATAGGGTATTCATAAGGGCTCTATATAAGGAAGATGTTGCTCTTGAATATATCATTTTAGTTTTTTAAATGAATGTAGTGTATTTTAAATTCAGCATGTAGTTACTATCATGGTTATACCTCTTTGTACATTCTCTATCTTTGTAAAAAGAATCATACCTTATGTTAATAAACTAGACAAACTAAGATTTTCTTGTATATAGATTCTGTACTAAAAATCTTTTATCCTTTGGTCATCCACAGGATAATATGTTTTGTTATTTAAGGGAAGAAAATATTTCACACGTAGTTTTAGCAGTAGGCACAAAGGAGGAGGTAATATCAACTCAGGAGGAAACTGTGGAGCATTATTACAACACAGCGTTTCAAACCTAGATTATTCAATTTAAGGCTTTTTTCTAGCAAGTCTTCCATGCCACTGGAGAACATATGATTGCTTAATTCTAAGACTTGTTATGGCTTGTTTACTTTCACTTAATAGAACTGTGTGATGGAGAACCTGTTTACTTGGAGAGTCCCCTTTAACCTCATCAGGGTGGGAGAAGGAGTACAGTACTCAAGATGAGAAAAATCTACTCAGCCATGCCTAACTTAAAGAACTTTTCAATTTTTGGGGAGTGGAATAAGGAAACCAAGTTTTATGTAACAATACTTAGAGAAAAAGAGGTAATGAAATCGGGAGGTAGTATGAGCAGAGATACAGGAATATTTGGAGGGAAAGGAGGTATGGGAAAAATGATGTGAATACAGGATTTTGTATAAAATTCTAAAAATAAAAATCTCAAAAAATAATGTAAGCAAATTAACCGGAAATATATTCAGAAGCCAAAACTTCAGATTTTAAATGGTTTAACATGTGATATCCTGCTAGTTAAAAGAAAAAACTTTTTCTCTATGTTTTCTTTTACTTATATATTTTTCCTCAGCTTCACAAAAGACTTGTCTTCAGACAGTATTAATATTCTCTTCCATCCAGTCAGCTAAAAAAATTCCATATAGTCATTCTGTACTTATTAAGGTCTTCTATAGTAAACTGACAAGATAATATTTTTTCTAGGCTAGATCTCTGGTCACCAAATTGTGTTTGGTAGCATTCATATTTCTTGGCCATAGTTAAGATATTTTCTTTCTTGGGCTAATTTGTTTTAGGTCCACAACTTATACATGTACTCTGAGATAGCTTAGAGATTAATCTTACCTGGAAGAATCCCCAATATCAAGTGCAAAAGCAGAAGGAAAATCCCCAAACAAGTGTGAAGTTTACAGAAACAGAAAATCAAAGGTCATAGTGACTATTACAGGCTTATTGTTTCCTCAAGTAAAAATAGGATTCAGAGCTCAGCCAATTTCCTGTCATTTGCATTTCACTATTTATTTGAACAATAGGCAGACACCAGCACTTAGTGGAGGAGCATGATCTCACATTACACTTTAAGAGACATTATCAAAATTGATGATTACCAGATTTCTGCTCTGTCTTACAAGCTGATTTTCTTACTTGGGATAGTCTGAACGGGAGGGCAGCATAGTTTACTGACTCTTAAACTGAAGAGATCGTAAGCAGTCATTCTGTCCATCTCTGTCCAGAGCCACATCTAACCATCCATGAATACAAAAAGCAGAAAATATGAGTGGCAAGAGCACACTGAAAGGAAAAGGAAAGTAGCTTTAAATTCATATTTTACCATTTGTAAAATGCGCCCACATCACTTACCTGACTTAATTCTCTCCCTAATGAGACAAGTACTTAACAAAGCTCTAGGAATTATTGTCATTATTTTGAGTTTTTGGATGAAGAGAACTGAAGTTTAAAGACGTAGTGTCACATTTTTGGTATCATTAAATAGTGCAATCAGACCTTGACTCCAGATCTTTAGATAAGAGAGCTTGAGCAACTGCTATTACCATAAGTGCCTAGTTTTTCCTAGTGATATATATACACAAATGTATGGCTTCCAATCCACGAGCTTCTTCATCTTCATTCTAAAAGCAAGAGGAATTTTGCCACTCCATCTCAACATAGTTCACAAGTTCTCATAGTTTTTGAATATTAATTAATTTATTAGCTCATTAATGTGCCTGAATGTGTGTAACTATATCATATACATTACAGTGCTTGCAGAGGTCAGCAGAGGGTTTCAGATCTACTGGAACTGGAGTTTCAGACATTTGAAAACTGAACATGGAAACTGAAGCCAGGTCCTCTACAAAAGCACAAAGGTTTTAACTGCTGAGTTGTCTCTCTAGTTCCATTCTTACATTTTTATAGCCTAAACCAAATTCCTGGCTCTTTAATTGGCCAGGGTTGAAATAATAGGATTCTCTCAGATCATCAAACATCTACAAAGATGGAGGACATAGAACTTAAAAGAAATAAACTTTTCAACTCTGTAGCTAATAAAAATTAAAAAAAAAATCATTGTCAAAGTAAAGAAAAAAGTTCCTTCAAGGGTTATAAGCTTCTTTACTAAAGTATCATATATTCATTCAGTAAGAAGTAAGAACCAGGAAGAATGCTTGACGGTGCAGCTCTACCCCCAGTCTCAGTGCCACCCCCCAGCTATGTAAATAAGCTAGGAAAGAAAGGAGAATGTGGTTGCTATATCCCGCCCACCTGCTCACCAAAAACCACATCTGCCATCTCTAATTTTAGGCTCCGTTCTTGAGAATACTCCTATAATTTTCTTTTTTGTGGAAACAGGCAGTGATTTATGGGAAGCAGAAAAGGAGAGCACATTCTATTCAGGTCTACCCAGGTTGAGTGTACCCCCCAAATGTGTATCAATAGCAAACTTTCTCATATGGGACATTTGTGGAACACAGTTGTCAATACCATTGCAGTAAGTAGCAGAACAAAGGGCAATGCAAGACCAGTCTCTAATTTATACTGGTTAGAACAGCTGCCAAAGAGCACTTGGTTCCATTTGAGCATACATAAACTTCGCAAGGCCCTGGGGCTGAAGTTTGCTCTGGAAAAGAAAGAAAGAAAGACGAGGTAGCTAGATTGGGTGAGCTACTTATGAGCAAGGTAGATGATAAGATACTAGCAGTGGAGTTCTTAATTAGAGCTTAATTTATAGTCAGCAAACATTATTTTGGACTTGGTATATGGCCCTGACAAGAAAAAGGGAGCAATGTAGAGATGGCCCTTGCCTTTAAGAATCCAAGCAAAACCAGAAAGACAAGTTTGAACATGAAGTTACAAGCATAGTGAGTGTTATGAGTGGGAAAGAAACCCAGCTGCTATTGTATTTTTATTTCCAAATTTCTCTTTAATATAAAATTAATGGTGAAATGATTAGAAATAATAAATGTAGAAAACATAAGGATCATCCTATAATTACACTCTCCCAGCCTTTGCTGACCTCTACCTGACAACACATTGGAGACAGGGAAGGGGAAAGAAGCAAGCTGGAGAAAGAACCTAAGGTACAAAAGGAGGTGGAGAATAAAAGCCAATCGTGAGGTCACTCCCATTTACTCAATGTCCGGAGACATCACCCTGTCATCAGCTTGGCACCATCACATTTTGCTTTCTGGTAGTGGAAAATTTTCCTGAGCTGGTTATTTAAGTGAAATTTGAAGAGTCAAGGACGCTTTCAGAAAGGGTATGTGGGGAAAATGCCAACTGACATTCCCTCCCTCTTCTGCTCTTCCAATAAAAACAGGCTTGATTATCTCAGGCTGAGCATGACTAATTGTGAAGTGCTGGGTTGCGGCTGCTTACTGGCCTCAGCACTAGTCACACTGCCTTGCAAAGTGTTTTGGGATTCCATGAGAGCAGAAGACATCACTGGTTACTTTGATTCTAGTATATGTTCTTTTAATCAAAGAGTGCGGGAGAAGGACAACTTGGGAAATCTCGACCAGGGCAAGTCTCAGCTTAGTCGTTTCCAAACAGGAATGGATTTGGGTACAAGAAGTAGTGATACATACATGTGCACCAAGAGCTGGAGTGTGCCTTCATATGAAATGTGTGCAAAGAGCAACTGAGACTGCTGGCCAGGAGATTGAGTATCAGTCGCTGATACACCACAGAACATCCTGTACCTGTCCACTTTTGGAAGCCCCCAGAACTTGGAGGGTGGGGCAGAACACACAGAGCCTTGGAAGAATGAAAACTAATCAGTCCCTACAGGAGCTGTGCATCTCAGCAAGGACTGAGTAGTAAATAGACTTTTAACACTGGCTGGGAGGCACAGCCTGAGGTGGGGTGAAAGAGAAGGAATATGAACTAAGTGTCTTCTATTTGCCTAGTACTGGATCTCATTTCCATTTTTTTCTAGCAATCATACTGGATGGCATTTCAAAGTTCCATCTTAAAGGATAAGAAAACCAAAGTTCATACATAGATCTAATCTACATGGGAAGTAGAAAAAGACAAGATCTCCTGAGTAAGTTGGGAGCACGGGGACCCTGGGAGAGGGTTGAAGGGGAGGGGAGAAGTGGAGAAGCGAGCAGAGAAAAATGTAGAGCTCAATAAAAATAATAATAAAAGATCTATTAAAAATAAAAAAACAAAAGAAAGAAAGAAAATCAAAGTTCAGAGCAGTTAAATAATGTTCCTGGGCTCATACTCTAGGTGACCATAACCCCAAATCTAACCAATTTCAAAGATTATTCCTTCCTATCCATTATATGAAGTAGCTGTTCTACAATCATTTCAGCAGAATTAGCTAAGATGCACAGAGTGTGTTTAAGACAAAGTATTCCAGAATCTCAAATACTTTCAGCAAAACATCCACCTATATTATTGTACTAATGAATCAAATCTACAGAAGAACAATCTTCTATCATCAAATGAGTATTTTAAAGCAGTCAGAACAGATTTGGAGGCAAGTACTAGAACTTTATGGCTGTTTATTTGAACTTGCCCTAGCTTGCCTTCCACTGGAAAGCACATGAGTACCTGAAGAAATGAAAGGAACATTGCAGAATACTTATGTAGCATAAATCATGCCTGTCCTCCAGGCAGCTTATTCACATTTAGACCAATATCGCATATGGAAAGTGCTCTGCACTGTCTAGTTGTTGACATAGTCTTTCTTAGTGGGCTGGGACCTGGAAAGACCTGATTTCAATTACTACTGCCCTTAATTCCTAGCTATTGTTATCTAAAACAATGAAATTTACATAACTGAGTTAGTTCTTTAAAAAAAAAAAGAATGCCTGTTCTGAGTATCAAATAAGACAATAGAAAGGAAAGATCTTGTAAGTTACAAAGCCCAAGAAAAAAAGGAAATATTTGAATTTTCAGGCAAGCCAAGGGAATCAATGAATATGGTGAAATTGATGGTGAATCCCTTCTAACATGGCAAAAAGTAGAAAAATATAATATTTATTTATTTATTTGTATGTGTGTACCTGCTTTATATGTGTACTTGTGTGAGAAGTCCTTCTGTATATGTGTTGCTTTTATTGGTTAATGAATAAAGAAGCTTCTTTGACCTGTGATAGGGCAGAGTAGAGCTAGGTGGGAAAAGTGAATGCTGGAAGAAAGTAGGCAGAATCAGTGAGTTGCCATGAAGCCACCACAGGAGATAGACACGCCAGAACCTTGCTGGTAGACCATGAGCCTCGTGGTAAAATATGAAATAATCGAAATGGGTTAATTTAAGATATAAGTGCTAGCTAGCAATATGTTTAAACTATTGGCCAAGCAGTGTTTTAAATAATATAGTTTCTGTGTAATTATTTTGGTCTGAGCAGTCGGGAATGAACAAGCAGCCTCCCACTAACAATAGTCATCTGTGAGACCAGTAAAGAATATTGAATCCCCTGGTTCTGAGTTATAGGCAGTTGTGAGCCACCTAATGTGATTCTGGGAACTGAACCTGGGTCCTCACCAAGAACATCAAATGCTCTTAACCATTATTCCATCTTTTTACAAAACCCCATCGCATCCTTTCCTTGAGAAGTATCATCTCAAATCTGTCTTTAAAGAAATAATATAGCTGGCACAAACTCTGTAGCAAATAGGTCTATCATAGACTTTAACTTTGTCAGGAAGCTCTCTGAACTCAATATTAGGAAACTATGTACCTGTATAATACCTCAGCAGTTTGCAAAGGAAAAACAAGTTTGGAGATGTAGAAACATGTAGATACCAAAAGTTCCCTTGTATTTTAAGAAGACAAGTGTTGGTGCAGAATTACATATTTCAAATATTGTATTTGCTAATTCATGTACTTTGGGTACAACATGGTCCACTGGCTGAACAGAAGGTTAATCACTGTTAATGTGATAACTTGTTCCATTTTCAACTACCCCCATCTTCCAAACACTTGAAGTGGATCTTGTTAATTGATTTCTAAAACTCCTTTCCATAGTTCCTTACTGATAGCAGTACTAGGCTCTGATCATAGAGGAAAAAGGGAATGAGTTGTCTCTGGCATAACTCAAAACTGAATTAACTACAACCCAAATGGTAACTTCAGACTTCTCACTGTAGGGCTACCCCTTAAGTGGACAAGGCATCGTTTGGCCAGTCATTTGAGTAACATTGTTTACATTATTGTTTAGCATAGACTATTAAGTAATTGACAGAGCTAACATTGTTTATAACAGCTGTAAAGGAAACCAAATGACACCTTTATCACACCATAACCCATTTCCTTGTCCTATTTTTCATAAATTCAATCCATATATCTTCCTGTTGTGTATAATCAGGCTAATATATGTTTATTTTGCTAGCAAATCTTTTTGTGTTGTGTCTATGTTGTATGTGTATATGTGTGTTATGTTGTCTATACATGGATGGTTGTATGCATTCATGTGTCTACGTATAGTTTCTAAGCAGGCCACTGAGTGCTCGTGGAAATCATATGGTGTTAATCTGCACCTTCTACTTTGGTTAACACAGGGTCTCTTTTGTTGTGGAGCACTGAATATGTACAGCTAGCTGTCCCATGTGTTTCTGACGCTCCTCCCATGTCTGCCAACCTGTAGGAACACTGAGATTACAGGCACAAGCTACCACTCAGCTTTCTATGGAGTCTGAAAAGCTGAACTCAGGTCCTCATATTTGCACAGCAAGCATTTTACCTACTGAACCACTTCCCCAGCCCCAACTCTTACACATTTTATGTTGGAAATAATTACCTGAAGTGAGTCCAATAAAGCTACTCTGGATAAAGTTTAAAAAGAACTGGAATTTCAGAGAACTGCTGTTTATTCAGCTTAACTCCCAATAGCACAAAAGGAATAGGGCATTCACTAACCCAAAAGAGTTTGATGTGCCAGAATTACAAATATCAAAGTCTGGAAAAGTTGAAAGATGTGATAAACTTAGGATTCTGTTGTTTAGTGTGATACAGTTCCCTAAATCTCTATTCTGAGAACTTCATAACTAGAAAAATGTTATCAGTGTTTTTTATAGATTATGAAGGTGCACCATTAGGCAACAGTGAAGCAATAATGTCTTTTTTAGCATCTCAGTATTTTCCTTAGCACATGGTTCTGAAAACTATCACACTTAAAAACAATGCTTACACAAGTTCTTATCATTGGCAAAGCGAGAGTCAAGTGAAAAATACATCTGTATTCAAGTTATGTGCTCTTTCAATAGAGTCAACACACTTAAGAGTTCCTTCTTATCAAAATTTATATTTATTCGACCTTATCTTCAAGATATATGTACTGAAAACGTCCTCATAGCATAGCCAATTCACTTTCCTCCTTGAAGATTGTGGCTAGTCTTGTCTCTGGATCTTCTCTTGTACTATTTACCTTGAAATCCAACTCCCTACTTTAATCTACCATATTCATTAACAGTTTCCCATGGGTCATTTAATATAGAACATGGTAGAATAGAGGAGTTTTTGACTGGAGATAGTGCCTCAGTAAATAGCAGATATACCCACTGTGTATTCTCTGTTCTCCCCAGAGAGTATCTGCGTGTACTAGAGAGCTAACTAACAGAAAGAAAATATACATGGAGTAAAGGAGAGAATTGTCCTGTCTTCCATTTATGTTTTATCTGTTAACTCATTTACACTTTATCTTGGGGCCAAAGTAGTCTTGTGACTTATACTTGCAATAAAAATATGAATAACTTAGAAGTGTTCCTTAGGATGTTTCCAGAAATTAAGACAAAACTGATCATAGAAAAACTCTTCCTGGATTGTCAAGTTCTCAGACAGTGCCTCAAATTTTGAATGTCAGATATGTCTTCCTAAGTTTTACCTGCCAACTATAGGCTTCAGTTACTAAACAATGCACTCATCCACAGACTTCTTAGCACATCATTTGAACCCTAATTTTTATTTATTCAATATTGGCACATAGTGTAAAAAGACCTAAAGTTAAATACGTGTCTATCTAAAGGAGAACCAGCAGAATTGCTAGAGCCACCATAGTCAACCAAGATTTAAACCCAGCTTCTGGTTTCATAATGGATACATACCACCATATCATTCTATCAGCACAAACACATTATCTCTCATACACAAGTAAAACACCAAGCTATTACATAGTCTTGCAGACCCATGACAATATAACAAAATAAATAATAAGGAACTCTTGTAACTAATACCATTTTCTTTCTTTAACTCTTGAACTTTTGCAATAGAAAAGGAAAGCACTAATTTATAAAGAAATACCATTTAAGGAGTGTAGAATTTTGGACTAAAGCACAATAAAATGAAACATAATAGCTCCTTAGGAAAAGATGGACATAAAATTATTATACTATGTTGAGTGAGGTACCCTAGACCCAGAAAGACAAATGCTGCACATTTTCTCTCATGTGTAGTTTCTAGTTCCAAATCTGCATATACAATATGGAGTAACCACAGAAACCTGGAAAGTATAAAGGGAATATGGTTGGAGGTAAGGGGGTGAGGCTTCAGATGGGAATCACAGGATACAGATGCTATGAAAGTGGAAAATGAATGAAAAATGAGGGGACTCCAACTGGGGAGGAAATAGGCCAATGAAGAAGGAGAAAGAGAGACAAGGGACAAATATCGCCAAGGTTGTTTGATAAAGCATCGAGGAATCATATTATTTTATATTTACCTACAATTACACACATGCACTGTATATACATCTTAAAGGAACTTAAAGCCACATGGGCTGGATAGTCCTCTCCACAAGAATCATTAATTAACAAAAATACCAATATCCAGCATAACAAAACTCTTTTTACGGGACAAGGCCAGTTCAAGGAAGTCAGGACCATGAGGGGTTGGTTGGTCTACCCACTGAGACAGTGTACCTGAGCTAATGGGAGTTCACAAAATCCACCTGGAATGGGACTGAACGAGCATGGAATCAAACTGGACCCTCTAAATGTGGCTGACAATAGGGACAGACTGAGAAGCCAATGATAATGACACTGGGATTTCTCTCTACTGCATGTACTGGCTTTTTGGGATCCTAGTCTATTTGGATGCATACCTTCCTAAGCCTGGATGGAGGGGGGAGGGTCTTGGATTTCCCACAGGGCAGGGTACCCTGCCCTCTCTTAGGACTGGAGGGGAAGGAAGGAGGGTTAGTGGGGGAGCTGGAGGGAAGTTGGAAGAGGGGAGGAAGTGAAAATTTTGATTGGTATTATTTATAAAGTAATAAAAAGAAAAAAAAGTGCAGTAAGTGGAACTCAACATTGGTGGTAACTAATAGCTGTCTAGCTGGACATAAGCTCACTGAATAGAAGAGAAATATTGATTAGCACTAGATACCTAGCCAGTTTCTCAGGGCTAGTGAGCTCATTGTTCTTAGAAAAGAATCTACTACTGTCTCTTTACTAAACCAACATAACTCTTGTTTTGCATTCTGAACCTTATCCTTACACCACAGATGTTTTTAGCTACCACCTGTCATGCAGCAAATTGAGACCATCACAGAAAGCCTCAACTGGACACAATGGAAAAATCAAAAGATCATGGGGAGCCCAGCCTCAGTGGTTATATCTATAACACAGCTCCTGCATCTGTGGTTCAAAAAATATCACAGAAGAGAGGTCAGAAGGATTTAAGCAATAAGAATACCAGGAACTTTGCTGTGGAACAGTCTGTCCTAGGAACGGCTACATAAACAAGACCAGAAGCACCCAATATCAATGGACATGCTTAAGTATAAGGAGGATAATTTCAAGGTTTTACTATATTGTACAGAAAAGCCACAAACTAAATTATCCTACTACTGCAGCCTTCCAAATGGGCATACCACCAAGCCAAGATACTTTAGTGTGTTTTAAATATAAAAATGCCTGACATTTATGTAACAGCAAATGAATTATAATTTTTATGAATAAGAACTGTTTTAAATCCATGTGTAGTGGTATGGATTGTAATCCCAGTTTTTAGGAGGTTAAGAGGAGTACAAGTTTAAGGTGTATGATTCCCTAGGAATCTTTGAAATAAATTGATGAAACAACAGCTTGAGATTTGTATAAGAGACTCAAAAGTAGATACAACGCCTTAAGACATTATTCCCCTTGAGTACTATCTAGGCATGAACAATAACTGAAAAACAGTTTAGGTCAAATGCCATTCTGTATACTTAGGGTTGAGTCCACAAAATTTGCTCTGTCAAAGCGGATGTGTATTAAGTACCCTCTGTCTATGGTGAAAATATCACCTGATCTTTTCTGATAACCAACGTTCTCCTATGCCAGGGCTCTAGAGATGCCAGGTCTCCCAATAAGTGTGATGAAGAGATAATGGCTCAACAAAAGAGTGCTTATGTGGCGCTACTTTGGTCATCAGCCAAAAGGAGCAGAAACAAAGATAAAGAAATTCTGCCTTTGGAATGGTAGTATATTGAATTTTTTTCTCCATACAGTCTACTACATTACCACTGCCAAGAAAAATCAAAGCCAGATTAAGAGTGCATGCTATATATTTATGTGTGTATACATTCATCACCACAGCTTTGCAAAGAACATAGATGTGATTCTAAAGTGTTTCAAGACAGTAACTTTGTTTGAACCTCTTTTGCTACTGACATAATTCTCAAAGTAGGGAATACATTCTCATGAAAGGTAGCTTTCAAAAATAATAAGATCAAGCAATATGTACATACTGAGGAACTAGTGATGACTTATGAAGGCAATCAGCTGTTCTCTGCTTTTTTTGAATTTTGAAATGATAAAGTACAGGAATTTAATTAGTGTCATAACAAGGATCTAATCTTGGCATTCTTAGCAGTCAACTAGCAATGGCATTATCAATGAATTATGGGAAGAAAGATTTGAATGTTTAACACAGTTATCACGTACTTATTATCCAACACTGACAATTATCTTATATGCTTTCTGTATTTATCTATGATCAAAAAACGTGCTGCCTTACTTGAAAAAAAATGGAGTCAGGGTCAATTTTTAATTTTAATACTATCATAAGGAAAAATGAGATTCACATAAGACATTAACTAATGAATTACAGTTTTAGTTCTATATTTTCAGTAATGTGAGTTTTTATTTCTTATATTGTAATATAATTAGAAGATTTCTGCTTTCCCTGCCCTCCTCTCAAACCCTCATAATACACTTTTTGGTCTTTTTCAAATTATGGCATCCTTTTTCATTGTTTGCTGTTACCTGCATATATGTATATACATTCCTAAATATAGCATGCTCAGTTTTATAACATTGCTTATACGTATGTTTTCAGGGATGAAAACTTGGTATTGAATAACCGATTGGTGTGCTCTTCCCTGGGGAAGACTATTTCTGCTGCTCTTAGCATTCGTTACTTTCCTATAGTTCTTTATGTAGGGCTGAGGCACCATCAGCTTTCCCTGTTCACTTCTGTATGTCTATTGGTATCTTCCTTGTTCAACTGTACAGGGGTAGCAAACACACCTTTATGGTAACAATTACTCTCATTGAATGTAAGACCTGCTCCATTAGAAGGAAACCATGTTCATTGCTGGGAACTTAGCTATTTAAGCAGTGTTAGTTAAATCATGAATATTAGAGAAGGACCTACAACTACCACTTTACTAAAACAGCAGTCTCTAATAACATTCTAAATACTTTCCTTATACCCATCAATATGTTTAGTTTCTGATTTTGAGGCCCACCCCACAAGAGGGAATTCATGCCTGGCCTTGTAACTAGGTCATAAAAATAAAAACATATAAACCCTCATGGCTGAAGATATTTTATGCCTGAAATGGGAACTTACTATATTACTTAGCAAAACTGAAACAATATCATGTTTTCTTCTGAGTTCTTATGTTTCAATCCATAGATAAGTGCTACTGGCTAACTTAGTCAAAGTAACTTCTCTTTGTAATGGATGGCAGAAGATGAAAGGATACATTCCTTGTATTGAGAAGAAGTGATGTTCAAGTACTCATTCCTAAATAACCTGTTTGCAGTACCTTCTCTAAGGATGAGAAAACACCGTAAAAGAGAGGGTGGAAAGAATGTAAGAGATGGAACATAAGGAGAAGGTTTGTGGAAAGGAATCTTCTATGTTTCACATAACTGATGTAATCATGCCCTCACAGCAGCAGCAGCTGCCGGTGCAAGACTGGGCCTGTTGTTAGCTAGACAGATTGCACACGATCTGAACTCATATGGTCTTACTCCTCCCTGCAGAAATATGGACTGCAGATGAATTCTGAGGGAGGAGCAGCAATTATCTTTAGTTATGTACCCACTGATGATCCCACAAGGCTCCAGTGGATAGTTTCAAACTCATGGCCACACTGATAACTCTGTTTAAATGCAGTGGTTACAAAACATAACAAAAGGGATTAATGTGGCAAAATGACCTGTAAGGAGAAGGGTGGGGGTAACTATGGAGGGAAGACAAGACAGGGTGGCAGCAATCAGCATGCACTGTATATGTATGAATAAATAGGAGAAGGCTTCAAAGAAGTGCCTAAACAACCTAACGATACCAGTAAACTTAATAAATAAATAGATTGTCAAGAAATCAATTCAATAAAATACTTTCAGTAGCAAAGTTGTTAAGGCTAGTAGTCTAAACCTCAAGG
Source organism: Dicrostonyx torquatus (assembly GCA_028555095.1). NCBI lineage: Eukaryota > Metazoa > Chordata > Mammalia > Rodentia > Cricetidae > Dicrostonyx > Dicrostonyx torquatus. Next base: position 3,357,809 of record JAQHUG010000094.1, on the reverse strand, counting down.
AATGCCAAGTACTGTCATCTTCACTCACTATATTATTTGGTAACTGTATCTTTCACAGTTTACATTCCTAGAGTTTTATAAAAATTTTGTACCAAATCAAACCCTGCCTATTATTTCTGATGTAGTTGTCTTTCTTCCTCTCATCTTCATCGTTATCCCAGTCTATGCTTAGCTGTACACAGCCTAGGCAATCACTTTCCTCTGGTATAGTTTTCCTCATTTAATAAGTGGGCATGAATTCATATCGTGAAGCTTTATTGCAAGGATTACTGGAACATACCCACCATAATTATATGAGGTCCCAAACAATTATAACCAGTATAGTTGTTATGAATTTTTAGGTGAATAACAATAGCAGCAATCCTGTTCTCAGAAGGATGACAGTATCAGGTCTGTGAACCACATTCCGGAAACAAGAACTGAATAGTATATAACTTTTTACTTTGGGTTATTATATAATTTTTATTTGAAATTTTATGACTATCCAGTGATGACTTTTTCTGAATTGAAAGTTCTTATAATGAATGATGAGACTTGAAAACTTAAACTCTATAAGTACCTTAAAAGTTAAGTGCAATTTGGTTGATTTTCTATGTTAAATGTCAGAGAATGTCATTGTTAAATAAAGGTACTATCTTGAACTACACTAACCTCACAATTACAAGAGCAGATAAGAAAGAAAAGAATGGAGATCTGAGTGAGTAGAGGTGCTGTGGAAGAGGGACAGATTAATTCTGTTTGATTACTACTAGCTGTATTAATTAGTTTCTTCACTGCAACTAAAGGAATGGGTTATTTTGGTACAAACTGAACATCATGTCAGGGACGGCCGTGAAGGCAGGTACATGAGCCAGTTGGTCACATTGAGTCTGCATTCAAGAAGCATCAAGGGACAAGTACTAGTGTCCAGCTCCTTTTCTTCTCTTTGTTCAGTCATAGGGCCTTACTTAGTTCATGGGATGATGACACCCACATTCATAATTCTTCCATGCTAAGTTAAGTGTTTCTGAAAACACCTTCATAGACATATCGGGAAGTGTATTCTTCTGTGATTCTAAATTCTATACTTCACAGACAATGGATCTAAATATTAGCATGCACATTTTTAAAAAGTAAGAGATTCTATTTTATATCTAGGGTCAAAAGCAAAGCTTACATGAGGTAGAATCAACTTAGATCCTAGATGACATCAGATAAAGAATTTTTCTTTGCCTTTCATTTTCTCATGGGAAACTATAAGTGAAAACTCACAGTATTGCTTATGTTGCTTACATTCATTATTATATGTCACATGTGTAGTAAACTAGTTAGCATATAATATTCATTAAGTTATCAGTGTGATGATAATCTTCTTTGTCAACTTGACAGAAATGCTTTGCACTGTTTTCCAACTCCCTTGGTGATTCTTATGTGCAACCAAGACTGAGACTCTCTGACTTAACTTCTCAGGGTTTAAAATATGAATAATTCTTTATGATTAATTCTCTAAACAAGTATTTGCTTGGTATCTTCTGTGTATATGATACTCTTATAGTGCTGGGGATATACATAGCAGTTAGCAAGCTTCTTGCCTCACACAGTAGACAATCCAGTGAGGGAAGTAAATAATAAGCAAATGAACAGACAAATTTTCTGTTAATGACAAATGTAGTAAGTACTTGACAGAAACAACCAGCATGTTTTGTTAGGAAGTAATGAGACAATTAACTTCAAAGAAATTAGCCACAAGATAAAAATGTCACTATTGCAGCCTTTGAGCTATCTTGCTGAGCTAGCCATTGTTATGGCTTCTAGGCTTTACAGCTCCATAGAATTTTCCTTTGCTATTCTTTTTTGGGAACTTGAATAACAACTTCTGGTACTTTGAGAGTCAGTGCTCAGGTATGAAATTTCCAGGTCAGTTCCCACTGGTTTCTGCTAAGTCTTTTGTAGGACATATATGGTGTGTTTATCAACAGGTTCTTACCTTCAAGTTCTGGTAAGCAACTAAGAGCAATGGCAATGCCTTTATTTAGTTTTTCAGAGTTTCTTATGTTCTTCTAAGAATTATAGGGACACTTTTCTATATATGGAGATGGGTTTTTTGACAGCTATCTATGGCTCTTGTGGAGGGAGACATTATCATCCTTTGTGTCATAACTTCACTTTATATATGTTAACAATAAAGAAATGGTGAGCCAGAGAAGCATAATACCTTGCACATGGTCACAGCTAACAAAACAGAGAATCAACATTTAACATATGGTCCTGGGGCAAGTGGATTTTGACATGCAGGATAACATAATTAGACCCTTATCTCTCCTTCTGCACAAAACTCAACTTCAAATTAATCAAGAATGTAAACAAAGAGCAAAACCTTTAAAATTATGAGAGGAAAGTGTAAGGAAGATGTTTCAAATAAAAAGCACACAGAATTAATTTCTGAATAAGGGTCTAAGGGTACACAGAATGAGAGCTACCAACAGCAGGCAGGTGCCCAGGAAGCTGTGAAGCCTCAGGACAGCAAGAGAAACAAGCAAGTAAAGCTTGTGAAGCAAGATGGAAGCAGCCCACAGAATGGACTAGTTATCGGACAGAGGACTAATGTCTAGGCCATACAAAGATCTAAAAAACCTCAAACACTAAGAAAATAAGCAACAAATTTAAAAATTGGCCATGGAAAGGAATAGAAAATTCTCAAAAGAAGAAAGGGAAATGACTATGAAGGACTTTTAAAAGTATTAGACTTTTTTTTTGTCATCATGGAAATGCAATTCCATTTCCTTTAGGATTCTACTCCACTTTGGTCAGATAGGAATACAAAGAAGAAAGAAGGCTTACACAGACAAGGTGAAAGGAAAATGCTCAAACACTGTTAGTGGGAGTGTAAGATAGTACAGCTACTTAGAAATAATTCTGGGCATTTCTCAAACATTAGTAAGTAAAACTGCCCTATGATCAAGCTATACTTCTGTGTATATACCCTATATGGATCATATAACATACTATAGAGGAACGACTGTGTTCAATAATACCCTGTTTTCAGTATCTAGTAAAGGGAATTAAACTATATATCCAGTGACAGTTGAATGAATAAGAAAAGTGAAGCAGATTAATGACTTCCTTACTTGTCATCCTAGAGCAACCCTTCAACCAGTAATCAATGGAAGCAGATGCAGTGATTCACAGCAAACCATTGGGCTGAGCTACTGGAGTCCAGTTGAGGAGAGGAAGGAAAAATTATATGAGCAAGAACATATAGTAAATAAAAGGTAATGATGTAAAAGTAAAGGTTATGATGCATGTGCTGAGACAGCTGACCTGAGCTAGCAGGAGCTCACTGACTCTGGACTGAGCTGAGAAAACTGCATGAAACCAAACTAGGCCCTTTTAATGTGGATGGCAGTTCTGTGGCTTGGGCAGTTTGTCGGACCACTGGCAGTGGAACTGGGATCCATCCCTGAATCATGAACTGACTTTTTGGAGCCCATTCCTCATGGAGGGGTACCTTGCTCAGCCTCAATACAGGGTGAGGATCTTGGTCCTGTCTGACTTTGTTGACTCTTTGAGGGAGGCCTCACCCTCTCTGAAGAATGGATAGAGAGTAGGGTGGAAGAAAGGCAGAGGTGGGGAGACAGCAGGAGGGGAGGAAGAGGGAACTGGGATTGCTATGTAAAATAAAAAAGATAGTTTCAAAAATAAAATAAGAAAAAAAGTGTAGCACATGTTCACAATGAAATATCAGTCAGCTCTAAGGAATAGTAAAACGATGAAATCTGTAGGTTAAATGGCTAAAACTGGGAGAAAAATTCTACTTAATGAGGTGACTTGGGTCAAGAAAGACAAAGACCACAGGTTCTCTCTCATATGTTTTGTATATTTAACTTGGAACGTAAGTGGGATCCAGTAAATTAGACAGGAAATTTGGGAGGTAAACATGTTAAGAGAGAGGGGAGTTGGATATTATCGTGGAATCAAAAGTATAGAGGAAGAATGCCGGGAAGTGGGAAGTTTAAGCAGTGGTGGATGTGGGAGGACAAGACAAATCAAGGAGGGAAGGGACGGGCTAACACAAAGAAAGGGTATATAATCAGCCATATGGAAACATACAACTTCACAACCTAACCTTTAAAAAAGTTGAGAAATAGTAGAGCATGTGGAAAGGAAAGAAGAGGAGATACTGAGAGTTAAAGGATTAAGAAGGGATAGGTGTGGAGGAATGGGGTAAGGGGGGAAGGAGATGGTCATGGTTGGGTTAACAAAAACTAAGGTTGAATGAAAAATTCTCATGTAAACCCATTTTCTCTCTCTTTCTCTCTCTCTCTCTCTCTCTCTCTCTCTCTCTCTATCTATCTATCTCTCCTAATCAACCATTTATTTATTAAGGATATTTATTCACTAGCTTTAGTAATTAGATAATAATGATTTGGTGAAATCCTATAAGATTCCTAGAGATTTGATTATATCTCGTTAGATGCATGGTTTCATTTTAATTATTTATTTATTTTACATACCAACCACAGTTTTCCTTCCCTCCTCTCCTCCCACTCTATCCCCCTGTCTCCCTTGTACCCGACCCTCATCCACTCCTCCTATGTCTCCATTCAGAAGGAACACTTCCAAATGCTGTATACAAACCAGTTTTAGTGCAGTACAAAAACCAAAGGCCTGATAGCATTGGAGAATTATAGGAAGACACCACTGATGAACAAAGATGCAAACCTTCTCCTAAAAGAACACGTAAAAAACATTATCCAGTCTGATCAAGTCAACTTCATCCAAGAGATGCAAGAATGGTTCAACATACATAATTCCATAACGATAATCCACCACATACATATGTTCATTAGAAGCAGGAAAGTGTTTGAGAAAATCAACACTTGTTCATGATATAGGGACATATTTCAACATAGTAATAGCAATGTAAACAAGCCCATAGCCTTTGTAATAACAAAGGGAGAAGAACCCAAAACATTTCCTTCATCACCAGGAGCCAGGTAAAGATGTCCATTCTTTCCTCTTGTGTTCAATATAGTGCTTGAAGTTGCTGTTCAAGTAAGACAAGAGGAGATAAAGGGAATACAAATAGGAAGGGAAGAAGTCAAATTATCTTTATTTGTACATGATATAGTTGTATATATAAAGGAAGCTAAAGACCCCATTAGAAAATTCCTATAGCTAATAAAAACATTAAGCAAAATGTCATTGTATAAAATTAGGATACAAAATCGTAGCCTTCCTATATACAAATGATTGACACACCAAAAGAAAAAAAGAGAGAATGAAATAAAATGATATGATTCACAATAGCTGCAAAAAATATCTTGGAATCAATTTAACAAAGGAAGTGTAAAGCTTGTACTATGAAAAATTTTATATGCTGAAAAAAATTTAAAATGATACCAGAAAATGGAAAGAATTCCTATACTCATGGATTGGTAGCGTTAATATTGTGTAAATGGCCACCGTATCAATGGCAACCTCTATAGGTTCAACAAAATTCCCAGAAAAATTCTAAGCCAATTACTTACAACAGTTGGAAACAAATTAATGTTCATGTGGGAATACAAAAATCTTCCGAATAGAAACAACAATATCAAAAAATAAAAACACTGTTAGAGATATCAGCACTCCTACTTTTAACTCACACTACAAAGCCATTGCAATGAAAACAGTACAGTACTGGCACAAAACAAATACATTGATCAACAATAGAATTGAGGACCTATATATATATATATATGCACATGATTCTATAGCCTCCTGATGTTTGACAAAGAGGCCAAAAAATATTTACTGGAAAAGAGAATCTTCAGCAAGTGATTCCAGAATCCCTTGATAATTTCATGTTTATAACTTCATGTAGAATAATTAACTAGATCTTTATCTTTCACCCTGAACAAAACAGCTCTAAATGAATCAAGGACTCCACATGAGACTTGATATCTTGAATCTGTTCGAGGAGAAAGTAGGCAAAGTATTTCAGCTAACAGGCACAGGAAAGGGTTTTCTGAACAGGAACCCAGTAACACAGGCATGAATCAAATGGGAACCCTTGAGACTTAAAAGATCCTGTGAAGTAAAGGACACCATTATTTTGGTGAAGAGACACCCTCCAGAATAGGAGAAAATATGCCATCTATTCATCTGACAGATGGTTAGTATTTAGATATACAAAGACCGCAAAATGTAAGCTTTGGAAATACTGATAAAATAATGAGCATAGAACTAAACAAAAAGTTCTCTGAAGAATACAAATGAATGAGAGATTTCAAGAATGCTAAAAATCCTTACCCATTGTGGAAGTGTAAATTAAAACTACTTTGAGATTTTCAATTACCAAATCTGAATAGCCAAGGCCGAGTAAACAAATGACTACAAATGCTGCCATGAGTGGCAGAGCAGAGGAATTCTGATTCACTGTTGGTGGGAGTTCAAACTTGGGCAGCCATTTTGGAAAGCAGGGCTTGGGCTCACTCCTCAGACAGCTAGAAATAGATCTGCCACAAAGGCCAGCTGTACCACTCTTGGGCATACTAGTGAGGTATTTGCTCATCAAAGTCCTTTGCTCCTCTCTTCACAATGTCCAGGAAGTGAAACAGCCTAGATGTTCACCAACTGATGAACTGATAGTGAAAATGTGGTATGAAAAATGGAAATACGTGCTGGGCATGGTGCTGCGCACCTTTAATCCCAGCCCTTAGGAGGCAGAGGCAAGTGGATCTTTGTGTTTGTGCCCACCTTGGAGTACAAAATGAAAAAAGAAAAAAAGAAAAAGAAAAAATGGAAATTTGAAATTTGTAGGTAAATGGACAGAGTGGGAAGTCATTCTTAGTAAGATAAAATGGTAAAAAAAAAAAAAAAACTATATATGTTTTTCTTTGGGTTCACCTTGCTATTTGGCTTCTGCAGGCTTGTGAGCTGTAAGCTTAATGACCTTTGTTAATGGCTAAGGTCCACTAATGAGTGAGTACATACCACACTCATCTTTTTGGGTTTGGGATATCTCACTAAGGATAGAGTTTTCTATTTCCATCCATTTGCATGCAAAATTCAAGAT